>OMNW01002409.1:12506-40579 GCA_900303245.1 Selene dorsalis | reverse complement strand
TTAGATCCATTCGTGATCCACGTATATCCATATAACAGGAGTTGTTGGGGCAACGATGCATCCGCTAAATAAGACATTATCTGCCGCGAAACACGTTCATTTCACCAATATTTTGTTATGAATCACCAGCACTATTCCCCTGTGAGTTCGGAGCAGCTCGGAGTTGTTTTGTTGTTGTCATCTGGGGTTTTTTACACGGCCTTTCACTGACCTACAACTTCGGCAGTGGCATGGCAGTGACGTCATCGAAGTCGTAAAAAACCCCAGATGAAATATCTTCTGAAGGACTCCAAGTTACACCAAAGTTGTTCGGGTGAGAAAATGAACGTATCTTATGCTAGAAATAAGGTCCAGGTTGCAAAAAACGGAACTTCTCCTTTAGTGGCAATTTTAATGGTTACACAACATTATGTATAGAAAGAATGTTGTTGCATTTGTGTAAGTTTTATTATACACATTATAAATACTGATATGTTGTGGTTACAGGGCAGAACTGTGTGGAAAACTGTGTTGTAACTCCACTTTCTCCACAGTCTGAAGAAGGACAGTTCAGTTGGAGAGCTGTGGAGATGACAATGTCCAAATGTGAACCAGAGAGGCTGTTGTGCCCAATGGTGCAGTGGTGAAGTAGGATGGTAATACTTGTGGCCATACACTAATAGGTTCTAATGTCAGTTGTCTTAGCCAGGCTAGAGTGGGTGAAAGTGTTGTTTGTTTGCTCTTTTTTTGGCCTGAGGTGACCCGCAGCACAACAATCAAGCATCCAATTACTGTCAAAATGGTCTGTCACCTCTGTCACTGGCTGTCATGTGTGAAAAGAACAAATGCATTCTGTAAAATACGTCTCAGTAAAAGGAAAGAGAAAAAAAAGAAAGAAAAAAGCCTGTACTTGAGAATTACTTTGTCCTCAAGGGGCTTTAGTGACAAGCACTGGTCTACAGAATAAACCTCCAGGGGCCGCACTACAAGAGGAACTATGAGCGCACCAGCATATACAGTGTGTATATATGTGTATATCAAAATCACATTATGCATGAGTGTACATCTGAAACATCTGAGAGGGATGTGTTAAGATTGTCTTAATCATGACAAGGTCACCTAAGGACTTTTTGACATGACAAGGCAAGACATGATAAAATAATAAGTACTTCAGACAAGCCCTCCCCTGAGAACGGTGAAGCCCCTGACCCTGATTAGAATAACTATAACGAGCTGCAGTGCTTCAGTATACTAAATACATAACTTTTCCCCTTTTAATAAATGTATAGTTACCTGTTAACACGTATTTGACAGGTGCTTGATTGATTAAAATATATTAATATGAATGATATAGAATTACGATTATATAGTAATGAGTCTATTTGTGCTGAGGTTAGCACTCAAATCATTATATTAATGACTACAACAGTCCATACTACACTACAGTACAACAAGTCTGAAACATCTTTCCTGAAGGCTAGAGTCATGAAGTCAGGTGTTTCTTCTTTAAACCTCTGTACTCTCTGATTTCTTGACCCATTTTGTCACTGTCAAAGATTCTCCACTGAGACGTTTTTACAGGGTCCAGTCCACTTAGGTCAGTGTTTTAGTCAGCTCATGTAGAGGGGAAGAGGGAAGAGTACAAAACTAAATTGGATGAAGTGCATCTTGTAGCTCTGGTTGCTCCCCTTGGGGACTAGATGGCATTTTATTTCATTTAAGGTTAACAGTTAAGCCAAGCTTCCTTGGGCACTGCCTCCAGCCACCAGAGGTTGGTTTCCCAGTCTGTGGGTCAATAGTGTATGGGTCAATACTGTATGTTGTTGTATGTTGCAATGCTGTGGTCTATAAGGTTACCTATAGATCTAATGTGGCCATGAATGATTTTAGGCTGAAATCCCACACACAGTGATGTTAGGATTAGATGTCAGTCGTTCTAAAGTTCACTGGAGGTGTTTCTGAAGTGGAGTGTCAAAACAACCTTATTTTGACCAAAAAAAAGAAAAAAAAGAAAAAGGAATTTACGCATTTAAAGACAAGTTAATGACAAATTAATAGGACAGATTAATATCAATACTATGCATTCATATGTATCCATGAATGATTTCATGTTTCAGGGATGCAAGCTGCTTTTGGCAAAAAATAAGCAGGAGGCATTATCAAAACAAACAAAAGGAGCCTTTCAGGAGCCATGACAGTGACATGTCCGGCAGGTATTGGCTAGAATGGCAGTGGACTGTCTCTGGCAGCTGCAACAGAGGACATTGTCTGGTGGAAAATGCACTTGGGAACTAAAAAACATTTATGCTCCTTCCAATTTATCCATGTCAGGGAATATAGCATTTTTTTTCTATTTGAGTGTGATTGACTATGTTTTACCAGTTGTACATTGTACTAATTTCTTTTTCTTTCTCTGTTCTCCATATTTTCACATTTTTACTATTCAAAACAAATACCACACTTTACACGTTTTCTTTTTTTTTTTTTTGGTTGTTGTTGTTGCTGTTTTTTTGCAGTCTCTTCACCTCAGCTGACCTTCTGTGTGCTGTTCCCTCCATGCGCAGGCACGACAGGGGATAGATTAATTCCCATACAGTGTCCCACCAGGTGACAAGTGGTAAATGAATGACTGGTCACCTTCACAGTTATGCCCTTGTTCATTTTATATTGATTGTTTTTTTTCCCACATTATGTAAGTATCTCATTGATGTGGAGTCTAGTTGGAGGAACACTCTGAATCCATGGCCGTCATTAGGAGAAAAGTATTATTTAATGGCACAGAGGATCAACTACTCACTTATATTACAGGCTCCTGCAGACTTGTCCTTATGGATTACTACAGATTTAGTTATAGCTAGTGGCAAAGCAACTCACTCAGGAATGAGAGATTATCAAGAAAAGCTAACCTCTGTGACTCAGTGAATGGTGTCAAAGGCCGTGACAGGGCTTTAGTGAGACATTAATGAATCATTGTGTGTTTACTCAGTGGTATTTACATTGAGGATCGAATGTCCAGCTTTGTTGAAATCACTCTAAAAGAAGTCCGTTACATCAGGTGTAAGAATAACAGTAATGCTGCAGAGGAACATTTTGTAAACTGTTCCTGCATCAGCCGTTGACAAGGATTAAATTTTCAATATGTTGAAGCCTTGTGGTGGACATAGCCAGAGGATATGTGTGTGGTGAAAGCGAGGTGATGACAGCGCATCAGGGGTCGCCACGGTAATGAATCATGATGCCCAAACGCTAAGCTTCCTTCACCTCACACTCTTGCAGTTCAGGCATGATTCCTTCATAGTTCTAAAGTATTTTGGCACACCTTACTGCTTCCTGTCGATGATGGACTTGCTACACGTCCTCTTCCTCTTCCTGCTCTCTATTGCCATGGTATTGTTTCATTCACATTTTTCTTTTTTTGTATCAAGACCTTCATAACCCTGCTGAACTTGCTGATACCATTGTGTATGAGTGGCAAAAATATGCAGTGTACCTCACTTCACTCAGTGCTGAGGCAGATGTTAAATGCAATACCGCAATACATAAATCTCCCAACCAAGTGTGTAGCCAAGATCAGGTGTTCGTGTCTATTCAGTGGCTGTGCTATAATTTGAAACACCTCACTCTTGTGTTAATCTCTCTATGTGTTAATTTGTGGTTTGATTTCTCACAGAAAATCTCACTTATAATTCATGTAAGGACAGACATCTTCCTCTTACATTTGCTTGTGAACCACCAGAGGGCGACATGTTGACTTTTCTGCATTAAATTATAAAGTGGTCACACACACACACAGAAAAATGAGGAAAACTTTACTTATTAATCTGTGTTGGTGTGTTTTCAGGTTGTCTGTCTCATTCTTGTGAACGCAAAATTTCACACAAACGAGGAAGTGATGAGGGTTTTAGGGTTAAAGGTCAAAGGTGAAGGTCACCATGACCTCACTTCAATGTCCCATTGTGGGGAATACCAGATCTCAAAGGAATGCTTTGAGGGAATTTCTTCAAACTGAGCTCAGTTGCATTTACTACCAAATTTCACCAAACTTAACTGTAGTCAATTTAATAAACTTAATTTGACTGAGTAAAAGTAATCTAATTCAATGTGGAAAATTACATCAACTTCATTTATTTAGGTTATTTAATTCTCTTAACATAATTGCTTATTAACTGTGCTTTAATGCATTTCTTTCAACTTAATCAATCAAGCAATTAATCAATCAAACTATTTCTATACCACTTTTCATACAGGTAAAATGCCACACAAAGTGCTTTCCATAATAAAAACACCCTAGCACCAGCCCCCACAACCACCACCACCCCCAACACCTAGATAAAGGATGAAAGTAAATATGGAATATTTAAAAGCAGGGACTGAACTAAACTGAGGAAACAATGAGGAAACACTGGAGGTCTAGGTGTAAAAGAGAATAAATAGAGCTGGGACAAATTAAGGTAAAACTATAAATATAAGACGGATGAAAACAGTATATAATAAAAAAAATAAAAGGAGTAGGAGAAATAAATACATACATAACGAGATCAAATAAAAACATTTTAAAACATAGAATGATAACGATAAGATCAGTAAACTAATAAGACAATAAAGAAGTCAAAATAAAACAGCGAGTAAGTAAAATAATGAAACAGTAAAACAAATTAATAATAATTAAGATAATAAAAAGGGAAATTCAGTTAAAAGCCAGACTAAAAAGGTAAGTCTTCAATTTGCTACTATAAATGATTAAATTTGATGATAGTGTCAATGGTTTTTAATTTCCACCTCTATAGTGCAGTCAGTGTATATAAAATTGTTGTTGTATATACAGTTTTTCTTAGGAATGACATATGTATATCATGACTTTTACAAACATAACACAGTATACTGGATTTCATGAATGAATGTTTGTAAGTCCACTGGATGTGTTTAATAGCTTTTGAATTCCCGAGTTATTTTTTCACTTAAATGTCTGTGCTCATTTTAACCACTGTATCGTCATTATATAGAAATATATGTGATAAATATTATTCATCTGCTCTGTGTTGCTATAAGTTGCTGGATGTCACCTCCCAAAACGTGGTGCTGGAAGACTTGGACCAGTGTAATTGTGTATCCATTACACTGCAATGAGAGATGATGCTCTCATGTTGCATATGGAGTTTTGTTCTATTTTAAATATTTGAAAATAAATTTAGTAAGTCTACCTCATTGCTCGAGACAACCAGTATGCATTCCAATACTGTTAGCCATGCTCTGACTCTGACCTGAACTTCCTCGCGACTTTGAACAAGAGCTCAAAGGTTATGGACCCGTTTCAAATTAAGGACATAGTTATGCACTCACATGCGTGGCCACTTATGCATTCAAAGCAATATCCAACCTCACTTATGGTTTCATTTCAGCAGTTAAGGAATGTCTGTATGTTCGCCCCTCTCTTCATGGTTTTCTGGTCAGATAGTAGAGGATCAGAGTTCAGACATATTTGCAGGTATACTATCACTTGACTGATGATATCAGTCACTCATGTCAGGATGCCATGTTAAAGAGCGGGTGTATATGGAGCTTTACCACCACCTAGTGGGTCCTGAGCCACAGCACCCCCTTGTAAATGTACAGTATTGTGGTGGAGGAGCAGTTGTAGGTGGTCTGAGAAGGGCCTCTCCAGTTGTAAATAGTGTTCTGACACGTGTGTGACCACTTCGGTGTCTGTGACCTCTCACCCCTGAAAGCTTAGTTTTACCACCTGGGGGTGGACTGTTCTTGATCTGGCAGCACCTCCACCAGACTGGAGCACAGCTCTCTCACCCTCCCTGTAAAGAACCTCAAGGTCCACCTTATCGTGCACACACGTACAAAATCATGTCTGTGTGTGTGCAGGCATGTGCGTGTGTGTTTAGTCCTTTTTAGAAAAACAGCTCCATTACAAAGGTATTTGACGTGGAGGTCTTTGGGACTGTGTTACTCATTTCTGAGCTGCAAGCGGCTCATGTTTCGAAGTGTTACTTTTATATCCTTGTCACAGAATTTGTTTATATTATGAATACCTCAGTCAAAACATGGTCTTATTCAAACACTCGTTGTAAATTATATGCTTTATAGTTTCCATTTCTTTCTTTCTCTTCTTAAATTTTCATATTGTTATTGTATATTACATTCCAATCTAATTCTAAGGATCCACACCTCTCTACACAGTGCAAGTTAAATGTATTCATAGGACATGACAGTAAAACTGGCTTTGGATGTTGCTTATTTTGCACATCTGGGGTTTGTTATGTCTTTCAGATCATCACACTCCCTCTCTCCCTTTCTCTCTCTCTTTCTCTTAGCATCACAAAAGCTGTCATCAAAGCTATGAAATATCTTGATATCTCACATACAAGCGGGAGGTTTAGTTCATAGGCAGGTGGTGACGGATGTTGGATGATAAAACAACACAGTCCAGGTGTGTCATTCAGTCCTCAGGTGTGTCTTTTCAAGATCTACGTGAGCTATGATATCACTGTGGATGAACCTTCTTCATCTGCGCCATCATGTTCCTCCTACACAGCACCTCAGACCCCCCACTTCTATTCACTCTCACTGCCTTACCAGCTAACAACCCTCTACACCCACCAGAGCAATCATATACACCCCTTTGATCAGCTTTATCCCTGACTTTAGTAGTGTTTAGAAAAAAGATACAGTGTTAACAATAGGAAAAAACTGTGGCTCACTCCCACTGCTTCACTTACTCTCTTTTTCATTATCCATCCTCTTTTATCCCCTTGTCCACATGCAATACAGAACAATACAGTGCAGGCGCACAGGGTGGAGGCTCATGACAGGACTGGTAACATGATGACACACCAAAGGCCAGGTGAGTAAAAATCCCCCTCCACAGTGGGACATGTGTCATGGTCCAGCCGTGTCGCCAACCTTTTTTGTGGTCTCGCATCTCTCTGTTTTGGCTCTCTCCGCCTCCGGCCACAACGATAAAGCTCCCATCTGCTGTGGGGACCCGGGCCTGTCTCTCTCTGAACTGATCCCTCAGAGCAGTTTCCCCTTTGTCAGATATGCCGATCAGGTTTCACTTTTGACACCTCTCTGTTTTACATTTGCGACAGGTACCAAAGTTCTTCTGTTCTTAGTAGAAATATATTGGTTATATGATAGTCATCTCTTTCCAAAGCCCCCCCTCCCCCTCTCTCTTGTGCTCTTGTCCCCCCTGGAGAAAACAGTGTGTTTTTTAAAGAGCAGAAAAACAGTTCTTAAGGAATGTTTGAGTGTGTTGATCCTGGATGATTGACCCTTAAGCTGACCTATAATATACCAGAAAGCCTGCAACACTGACCTCACTCACCAAACAGAAACTGAAATATTTTTGCATTTTGTTAAATTTCTACATCTAAAAAAAGAAGAAAAGAAAAAAAAAGTTTTTAATATTATCCACAGTTGTATTATGGCACTCACTGTCTGGTTATGTATCTCTCAGTCCATCACCTGTCTGACCCATACATACAGCTATATATCTAATCTATCTATCTGTCACATCCATTCATGAGGCCGTCATTCGTGTTCTCAGCTGTTTCAGTGTGTCAACGTTGTTGCTGGTGATTCTACACACAAACTCGCACATGCCAATTGTTAGTAACATGAACTGACTCAGCATCCTAACCTGCAGTCAGATCGCCTGTCACAGGTCAAAGAGACAGCTGTGGTGTTTTCAGACTCGGGTTTAAAACTGATAAAGTGTCTTGGAATGGGAGTGATGTGTGATATGAGGCCAGATTATCTTGTTACAGTCATTGTAAAGTTCATACGTTGTCATGTGTCTCACCAGCCTCTGAGCGGCCTGGTTTCTCATCACTAACCTAAGTTTCATTAATTTAATGAACCCAAATTGATGATATTATGTTTGATTTTCTTTTTCTTTTTCTTCTTTAAAATAACAAAACGTTCTCTTTTAAGGGCCTAGACAAATATATGCCGCGAGCAATTCAACATCTGACACCTGAACCTTGATCTCTGAACCCATGTGTGTGACTCCAGATACTTCAGCCTTCAAAACAACAAATGAAAAATGTCTGACCCCCCCCCCATCATAACTGACTTTGCTTTCTTGTTTGGCACAAATCATTCTCGACGTTGGAGCTAAACACCTTGGTGATTACCAAATAAAGCTGCAAATCTGATGAAGATGATGGTGTACATGATTATCCCAGCATCCTATTTCCGTTCTTAATCAGCAGTCCTGACAACGGACAAAGAATCGCCACTGTGGCTAAAATGTATACAGATTCATGTTGGGTTCTTTAAAGTGCGTGAAACAGCATGTTTACTGCTTTTTAATAACACACAGTATCCACTGAGATTAAAGTATGATGTTTAATTAGCTCATATCTGATCTTTTGCTTTACAGTTCATTTAATCTGGGACCAAGGATCCACCTATACAACCAGTAGCTATGACTAATTTATTTGACCTTGGAAGAAAATTAACACTGCATGTCTACTTTCCCATAACCTCTACTCCCATGGGAATTGATTAGATTATCATGGTATTACATCCAATTGTCTCCATGTAAGCTCCGTCCTGTTTGTTATTGTAAGCTGCTTGTTATGTGCTATTCATGAAACAAAGTTCAAGGTTGCCGCCACATTTCCTTCACCTCTCTTTTCATTCCTAGAACGAGTGAGAGGCGTTTGTCTGAGGTAGGCTACAGAGGCAGGGTAACAATACCTGCCAACACACCAGTCTGTGAGGCATTCTAGTGGTACTTTAATTAAATAGTAGTGAAATATGAATCACCTACCAAAGGCTACATCCTGTTTAGCATCATCATCAGCCATATTTCTCAGGGCTGCATCAAAAAAAAAAAAAAAAAAAAAAAAAAAAAAAAAAGTTCACCCCTCCCACCCCTCCGTTTTCATCTGTCCACATCTGTCCTTAATGGATTTAGGCCGGCTGGCAGCACCAGGAGTTTATACATTTTAACATGGGTGGCCCCAGTTAAAAACCTGAACTTCTAACCCTCACAGTGTGAGAGCCGTGTTCCACACATGGAGGGCTTCATTTGTGTGAAGTCAACTTGCGGTACTGGTGTGTGTGTGTTTGTGTGTGTGTGTGTTTGTAAACATTACAGTACAGTACAATGCAGGATTAGGATGTTTGCCATGATGGCTATAGTCAGTGTATTTAATGGAAACAGCTGCATTAATGCAACAGCTGGCCACCTGCAAACAGATTGGAATGAATTTGGAGTATTATAAGAATCTCAAACTCATTGATGCAATGCATTAAAAAGTGTGCCTTGTTTTTGTTCTTACATTCTTTCTTTCTTTACTCTTTCTACATTTGATTATTTAATTTAAATTTAAACCGTATATCTTATATTTGTTTCCATCATATGTTGGAGAGAAACCGAATTTCAGTCCATATGTCTCATACATAAGCAGAACTGACAATAAAGCTGACTCTGACTTTTGACAATACATAAAATATATCTACCTAGTACTGTGCATTGTGTAATTATATATATTTTGAGTATGTAAGCATCCAGTTATATCAAGTATACATATAATGTATAAAAAAAATCACTTGGAACAATATTTGTGGTTTAGGACATGACTTGTTGCAGTGACAATATGTTATAATAAGTGATCTTTAAAGCGTAGTCATTGCGAAAAGAAGAAAAAAAAACAGATAAACAAAGGAAATGTCGCGTATGAATGAGTCAGGTGTGGGTTTGTGTATCAGCTGATTCATCTGAGAGCAAGATCCTTTCACACATTTACAACTGAAGCACTTTTCAAGGTGACTGTACTACGTGATTTACATCAAAGTGACCATGTGGTCGTGCTGCTCTGATCAACTGTCCAGTCTGCTGAGAGAGATATAATATCCTCTGGGTATTACTGACAGGGAGCATGATATGTGTGTACTTATGCCTCAGTGTGTGTGCGTTTCTGTGTGCCACTGTGTGTCTGTGTTCCACATGTGTGTGTGTGAACGTGTATGTGTGTCAAAGTGTATTTATGCAAGCGACTGACATAAATACATCAAGGGGAACACACAGCTGTCCAGTGCCATGTTTCTCAGGGGTTAAGACCTGAAGTGGACCGTGGGACTCTTCCTGTCGGGTCACTCCATTTTGAGTTCTCATCAGTGAACCGGGCTCCTGTGGCGAGCCTATGCCAGGCTGTTGTCTAAGTGCTTTCTTCAGTGATTGTACAGCAGTGGAGGAAATATAGACTTAGCAAGTGCCACTGCTATGCCACCGGATGGCTGCAGTGAAAGGGACCTGCTCTGATCTCAACACATACCAGGCTGGATTAGAACAGGGAACCAGAGCAGAAACAGGATCTGACCCTCTCTGCTATCACTCTCTAACCCTGCCGCTCCTTCCCAAAGACATCCTCAACACTTCCTCCTCCAATTAGTGTGACCTTGTTACATTGGAGACACAAGGAAGCTTTGTGAAAGCCAAGACTTCACTTTGTGCTCCACACTTCTACCACCGAGGCGGTGAGCAGCGGCTAGAGGTCATAATCAAAATAGCTCAGTTCAAATCTGTAAACTGACACAGATGCACAAAACAAACGGACAACAAGCTACATAACAGTGCCTCTATCCCATGTAGCTTTTCATCTTCCCCAGTGGATGTGATCAGCACTTAGCCCGCTCCTGTTTGTTTAGTAACACAGTAGTAGGAGGCCCTGGCGGACGCTCTTTGAATACTGAAAACCGTAAAGCCAGCATAGAGTCTGACACTGTGCCACTCTGGGGAGCAGCGCTTTTATTCCACATGTCCCCTTCTTTCGGTGAGGGGCGCCACTGACAGCTGCTGAAAGTCAGGAGTCAAAGTCACAGCAGGTAGACATCAGCGCTCAGGATTACAGGCTATCGAGGGAAGGATGATTAACGGCTGAATTAAGAAATTCAAGTAACTCTTAAGAGTCCAACCAGACCCCCATGCTGTGGCTATACTATATGCATAATGTCATATGTATGTTTGGACATATGGACCACCATCCAGCACACAATACACACACACACACATTTCCTTTTTTCAATGTGTCTTCTGTCATGCAGACAGCTGAAGACAGGCACTCCTGGAGGTTTTCAGAGTTTGGGCAGTAGCCAAGACGTCCCAAGTGCATCTCAGAGAGCTCATCTATGTTTCCCACATGTCCAGCCGTTCATACTCAGGGAAATACATTCCCCAGATCTAACAAAAGTATTCGTGAATAGTAGAATTAAAAAAAACAAAAAACGAGCTGTCAGGAGTGTTTTTGATCACTTTCACAGCTCTCTCGTCCACTCGAAGGACCTTGAATTCATCATTTCCATCGTCACTGGTCCGTGGGACAGAAATTACTGGATTCCCATTTGCTCATGGGGTGATAATTTAACCTTGCCCAATAATAAGCCGTTCACACAGCATGCAGCTATAGCAGGCTATGTATAGGCTAAACCTTCATACAGCTTTTACACTGAGAGCAAAACAGGTCTTTTGACTTTATAACCTTTCAAATCAGGCTGTGTATTTGACTAAAAAGCTGAATTACTATGGTTACACTGCTTTACCATCCACACTGTGTGAAAGGAGTGCACCACAAAATGTAACATAATGTAAATGTATATAGTGGAATGGGTCCTAAAGGCCATGTGGGTTTTTAAATGGCTCCCTCCTACACTTTTAGTAACTGTGTCTGAGAGATTTAACCTTCCTTACTTCCTCCCTTCTATTTATAAGAGTGTCATAGTCCTGCTGCACTTTGATAGTACCAAGTGATCTCATTTACACTCTCTCTCTCTCTCTCACACACACACACACACACACACACAGAGTTACACACAGACATACTCATGCTAGCACATATTTTTCTGCATGCATGCACTCTATGTGTCAATGATGCCAACAAATACTCATAAAATGTTTTAGCAATGAGCAAAACAGATGGAAATACTGCACTGAGTGCCACAATGGCTGGGCATTTGGCAGCGGGCCACAGTTGAATTGTAGCATGTCCTAATGGATCAGCTGAAAGCTATGTGAATCCTTCAGTAGCCTATCTGCCCCTGACTACTTGCCTCTCTGTCCGCTCCACCTCTGTGCCAAAGAGTGATCCAGGGCTAGAGCCGGTGCCCGCTGACAGCTGAGCTGCTCTCTGGCAGACAACCGGCACCTCTGACTGAGTAAATGTACTTATTTACATTCCAGAAATGTCAAATACTAAAAATCCAAACAAAAACTGAACACGACAAGAAAGGAGTCACCTGTGCACTTTGCAGGAAATGACTGACTATTATACACCTGTTCACTGCTGTATATCTTGTGGGGTTTTTTTTTGCTTTCTCTTTGAGCAGGAGTTAAGCAAGATGCTGGAAATGTTTCATGTGGGTCACGGTCTAATGTTACTCAGTAGCAACAATAACAACACAAAGTTGCTGCTGCTTTTTCAAAGGAAACTGTGCAGAGCGCTGGCATTTACTAAATCAAAGTTGCTTTCAGTTTTCTAGGTCCTTTGACACTATGTTAGCTCACCACGGTGTGTTTTCTCTACATAAACAAAGTACACTTTGCCCATGAGAAACAATATATTCATGGCCGCATTATGCATGTATTATATCTTGTAATCAAAATGATGTTCACTTGGCACCAGTTGGCCCAACACGCACAAGCAAACCAGCAACCAGCTGCCTGCGCTGTGCACACTGTATTAATGTGACCCAGTGATCAGCCTATCTATTATGGTAACGCTCCTGCAACTGGGCCCCCGGTGTGAAATCACATTTTTAACAAAACAGACAAGCCAGCTATTGATGAGGCCGTATTCATCACACTCGTGTTAAAGTCGTGCTTGTGGGCCAGACAGATTTTCAAAACACTAATCATCCAAACCACAGTAACGCTTTATATGAATATGTCAGTGGTTGTTCGTCTTCGGCTGATCTGTCCACTGACTTGAATTTATTGCATCGTCTTTGCGCTTTGTGTGAAGCTGTTCATCAAAGAGGAAGTTAATTTCAAATCAATCATGTTCAACAAGCCACTGGATGTTAAAATCAAGAGGCTGAAAACACATAAACAACACATGAACAGGTTGCCAGTTGTTATCATATCAATATGACTTTAAATAACAACAAAACAAATCATTATCAAGAGATATAACACTCACAGGGAGATAGGATACCCAAAACCATGTGTGACATTTGTTTCTTATTATTTTTTTATTTTTTCTTTTTTTTTTTACAATTGTGTATTAAGCTAAACCAGCTGCAGTGGTGTGTATGTGTTGTTATATGTTCATATAAACTCTGTGGGGAGTCATTGTTATTTCCATCTGAGGGCCCGTCATCGCTCTGAGGAGCCTCAACATCAAAAATTGAGCTGCCTGTCCTGTCAGGGGTGCAAATAATGAAAGAAGGGCCCCTCTGTGGGGGGTGACGTGTCTCTTCCTCACACCCCACGTGGTGATGATTCGTTCAGCTTACTCATGTTTCTCCTCCAAACAAATTAATATTTATCATAGTCGCTCGAGTGTTCGGCTCAGGGGAACTTCTGACGCCCCCAGTCTGTGCAGCGCCCGCTCATAAAGGAGCTCTCTAAGATTGTTCTATTTTTGGTGATCATTATCTTCACGACTCGGTCTGGATGAGACAGATGAGAGTCACAGAGGAATCCTTGGGTGACACTGCTGCAGATATCAATAAACAATACAGCCTCTGTGTGACATATCTCTGAGCAGCCAGTGTCCTGCACTGGGTGTGAGATGTCATTTCAAGTGATATTAGTTGTGAAATCAGCCACAGTTAACCAGTCAGTCATTCATTTAATATACTAACAAACATATTTTGATCAATGGAAGCCGGAGCTGATCAATTTTAAGCATTTCTTCGAAAAAAAAAAGAAGTGATTATCATTAATTGATTAATTGGTTCACCTCTAAGAACTACTACCTTTGTGATGTCACTTTAAAAGTGATTTATAGTATGTTAATTATATATACTGAATGGGTATAATGTTGTATTTGTAATAATCAAGATTTCTACATATATTTCGATTTTCATGCATTTGCCAACTGAATGTAACAACAGGTGCTGTTTTATAATTATTCTATATATTTTAATATATTTGGTATACACTATACGGCAGGCATATTGTCCAAGGTTTGATGGATAAAACCCATGAATAAGATTGGTTTTCTATGTGTGGTTGTAAATGCCTTGGACAATAGTTGAGAAAATATGACTCTGGGTTGCTCTGTTGAACTTTAAATAACCTTGAAGAACCACACAGAGCTCTGGCAGCTCTGCCTTTAAATTACTCAGTGTCTCATAATAATCCACTTTGTGTCCGTTCATATTATACTCATATATTTTAACTTGTTTATATAAGCACCGATTTCCATTCATTCTTTCTCTATACCTGCTTATTCCTGTTCGGGCTAATGGGAGCCTGGAGGCTATCCCGGCATGCACTGGCAGGGAAACACCAGAGTTGTATAATATTTCTAATAACCCACATTTAAAATGCTTTTTTTCAATAGTAGACATAAGTGGAGTGGTTGTGGAGCTCTGTGCCCACTTTGTCATCACTTACCCCTGAACTGGTGTGATGATTCAGCGATGAAGAGGGCAGGGAGAGTTACGGCTGCTGATGTGAAGGATTGCTGCGACACCTAAATCACAGACACTGGGCTCAGTTTCAGTTGTGACAGAACAGCTCATGTACAGTACATCTGAGTCATACCTCAATATGAGAAGTAAACAGTGGCTTCAGTCAGTGTGGGAAACTTCAGTAGCTCTATGAGGTAGAAAACATTAGAGCATCTCTATTTCAGTTATTTCAGTTATATCATCAAGGTCCGGACAAAAACAAACTATATGGACTGAGAAGGGTGTAACATGAATAGTTGGACGTCTATACAATTAGATCTTGTGAGAACAAGACAGGAAGGAATCCATACAACGGGGATTTGGCTCAGCATCATACAGACTCAGTAATGATGGGCAGGGCATGGAGAAATGCTTGAAAGAAAAACATGTATTGACAAGAAGTTTCAGACATGAGCAAACAAATAGGAGTCTCAATACCAGGTGAATAACAGGTAAGTCTGAGTGGGTTTAACGTGTCAGTGCTGGGATTTCCATCCTTTTATTGAACAGCCATCTTTAGCAGCAGCCCATGTGTAAAATTAAAACCAGAATTGCTTCTTAGGAAACTTAAGTGTTGAGTTGTTGGAAGGAGTCTCTCTCCTCTTGGCAATGAAGACAAAACGAGTTAAGTTTTTAAGAGGACGTGGGTAACTCGTGGAATGAAGTTTTAGCAGAGGATGAAAGGCGGGTGCAGCTTGTAAATCACTGGGGCTGATGGAAAGGCTTTCTCGGGTGCCACATCTCTGAGTCCTCCTTTTGTGGTGTGCGCGCCCGTTGCCTGGGGCTCACCTTGACAAGAACCTGCTGAGTGAATAACCAGATGAACCGCGGTGGTGTATGCACGCTGCAAAAAAAAAGCCTACATATTTGCCAATACAGTAAAAGAAAAAAATCAAAGTGTTCACTACAGCAATCCTAAATAACCAGCTCTCCTCGCGCATTAACAAATATGTCCTAGTAAATAGCAAGTGAAGTGGGACTCTTAAATTTGAGATGTGTGTAGCCATCGGACGGAACTTGACACCGGTGCGCACAGAGCGCGGAGATCAGGTTAGAAACATGCATCTCAACAGAACATCTCCAAATCGCATTCCGCATACTGAAATCTAATCCGAGGACATCAGGATGTGTGACATAATCCCCAAGACATCTGAAGACTGCGCTCCTCCAAACGGGGCTCCAGGGGTGGTTTGGGGGGATATGTGGACCTCTGTTATTCACTGTTTGCTCTTGCAGGGATCTATAAAAGAGGGGCGGACACCAACTGCCCCCAAACGTCAGAGAGTACTTAACTATAAATCTCTCCAAACAGCCCTCTGCTGCCCGGTGCAGTGTTATGCGCAGACATCTGTCCTGCCTCAGTCCAGTATGAGGACAGCGCGTGTGGAAACCGTCCGAGCTGCATATAGACAATATACCTGACCCGGAGAAAATGGAGAGTAAACACCCTCGTGTGTGTTGTTTATTATGTCAAGAAATTCTTAATTTGTTTTGACTATGATTTTTGTCACGCAGCTGTGAATGTAAAGGCGCTTCAACTGTTTTTTTCTCCTCCTCTAACCGAGAGACACGGACGAGCTTGTTGCACTCTGGAGTGCAGACATTGCGCACCGTTTGCGCTTCGCTTATGCGCCGGAGACGCTGATGTCTTCATTGGACTCCCTTCAGTCAGAGATGGTGGATCTCTCTCGGATTTCCAACGTGGAAACGTAGCATCCAATTAATCAGCGACTGCAACTGTACCCCCGTAGAGGCGCAGTGGCACTCGGTCGGCTCTCTTCAACACCTACCTTTGGACTCCAAAGTGTAGTGAGACGCATGGTTTGCACGCTCGGGTGCGCTGGATCGAAGTATGTGAAAACGCACCTGGTTGAGGCTATTTCAGCTTTTTATTTTTATTTTTTATTTAAATTCTTTTTGGACACAAAGTGATTTGAACTCACTAGAAAATAACATTTTGGATCGTGGCTGTTGGAACGATTGACTGCAGCTGATTCAGCTGGGGACACTAAATGAGTCGCGTTTTCTGTTTGGATTTTAACACCAACAGCCGAGCGAGTTTCAGGTCTGCATGGGCCATATTTAAGGTAAGTAAACAAGTGCGATTTCCATACAGTTTGAGAGTGTGATAAAATATTTTCATATCCTTAGATTATCCTCGCGCAAAGGACACGCACGCGTCTCTCCAGTAATTTTTCGTTGAAAGCGAAATGTGAAATGCAACTTGTGCTGCGTAAAGACAGTTGACGGGACTTCTGTTGTTTTTTTTTGCATAGCATGTTTAAGCCCAGTATTTATCCATGCATAGCTGTTTAGGTTTACTGCAGACTCAACATGCCATTAGACAAGAGTCACGTAAGCTTTGGGGATCGCCATCTGGCCAACTCACACCATTATTTAGGCTATCGCTGCCAACACGCTTTGGTGCGTGCCTTAAAACCGACGCATTTTTGTATGCGTGTGTACGCTGTATGTGTGTATGTGTGTGTGTGTGTATGTGTGGCGCACCCTCCGGATATCACAACAACAGGAATGTATCATCGCATAATCCTAATAAGTCTGACCATCAGGCTGCTGGTTAACCGTGGTTCGTTTGTAATTTTTTAAAAACAATGCTTTTACGCACAATGGGCGTTATTTTAGGATCACTTAGAGATTATCGGGTACATTAAAGTCTATTTTAAAGTATTATTGCTTAAATAAAAACGAAGTGGTAAGTTCACTCTGATATTCATATATGCAGCAAAGTCAACTATAGAGACAAAGCGAGGACCATTGTCTCTTAATGTGATGGCAGTTATTAATACAGACTGAGGGTATGGCTGGCTGCGACACTTGCTGACTCTGTTATGAACACACGCTGGCCCACATTCACAGTGTTTTGATTTTTTTTTTTTTTAGCAGTTTGTTTTATCTCAGTTTCAAACAAAAATATCCCCTGTCATTTTTTTTGCAGCTTTCTTCATAGGAACTGAGTCTAAGATGAAGTTATGGGATGTTTTGGCCACGTGTTTGTTGCTCCTGAGCTCTGTTGCTACACGGCCCCTCTACCAAAACACTCAGCCAGCCAAGAGGACTTACTTCCCCAGCAGCTACAGTGATTCAGTGTCTCTGTCGGTGGAGGACGAAGAGCAAGCTTTCCAGCGTGAAGACCACAACCTGCAGGAGATCTCTATGGAGAATCAATGTAAGGCACGCGGCATGTTTTCACAAAATCTCATTGTGAAGTGAAATCACCCTGATAGTCGTTTAAATGGAAAGTGATTGGCTCACATGGGGGTCAAGTTATAGATCTGTGCCATTTGTGCAAACCTACATAAACACAACATGCAAGTACACATTCACGTGTAAAGGGAGGGGTGGAATCTAACATCGTTTTGCTTCTGTTTTGATCCACCTACATGGGTTGGCTCTTGAGAGGAGTATTTGGCAGCGAGTACAGGCTCCTGCTTTAGGCTAAATTTTAAACCAGGGACGATTCAGACATGAATCTTACACAGTAGGTTTCCTGGCCAAGTAATTTGGCCCTCCTTGAGTAATTACACTTGAGAAACCGCATGTAAGGTGATATCCAGTGGGCTGAGCCATCAGTGGAGAGTCCTACATTGATAAGGCTCTCAGACGGGCAGGTTATCAGACGGAAGATCTTAATTTGTTTTTTATTGCCTCTGTGTGTTACATCACACTGATGTCAAAACAAGGCAGCAACATGAATACAAGTATGAACAGCTCCAATTCCAAGCAGACGCTGCTCTTCCCCCCCATCCCTTTTGTTTACGTTCACCTCTGGCTCACTGCGACTCAGAGACCCATCTGCCCAAAGTCAGAGATCATGACATGTTTCAGAAGATGGCAGCGCGAGCCAGGTCGCAGGATTTTCAGGGTAGAGGCCGGACAACGCCGGAAAGTTTGAGGCATCAAGTGAGAGTTCTGTGTTTATGTTCATTTTAACAGCAACAGTGGGCAGGAATTTATTTTGTTTGGACCAGTGTGACACTGTATCATCTTCACACAGACGTAAAACACTGCCAAGAACTAGATAAGGAATGGAACATTTAGACAAATGTTTGTGCTGCCACCTCATATTCTGTTTGGATCGCAGTGACATCACTGATCTGCTGTGTAACCCAAGACAGTTAAGTATGCACCAACAGTGTAAACAACACTGTAGCCCCAAGGGGTGATGGCTCTTTTGTTTTTGCATGTAAAGTCAGATAATGAGCGCCTTTTTATGCAAAACTGTACAACAACACATGTACACATGCAAAACTGTACAACCACACATGTACAACCTGCACATGTCCATCCTGATATTGGAATAAGAAGCGGTAAGAAATTAGCACTAACTGTGGAAAACTATGGCACCATTTGTGTTGTGAATCAAACCATTTCCTGCCACCAGTTCAGTCTGTCAGCAGGTGTACACTGTAGCCACCCTGCATGTCAGTTGACATACAATAGGAGGTGTCTAAATCAAAGGGCAGGTGTGTCTAAACAGATTGGCCCTGGCTCACCTGATACACAAGCGGCGGCTCACTCAGCTGTGGAGAGCAGGTGGATCGGATGGCCTGTTCTTCTGCTTCTGCCAGAGGAACAGGTAGGAGAAGAGAGTTAGGTGACACTGCAACAGAGAGGCCGTGTTAACCACAACACCACCTGCCAGACATCGTACCTCACCCAGTCCACACAAGTAGCACGACAACGCGCAAACCACAAGCGTGCATAGACACACAAGGGCAGTGTAACTCGAGTTGGAGCAATCGATTCATTTCAGAACAATATGTCTTCATGATCTTCATACATAGTTTATTGCTGCCTGACTGCTGGCGTTGGAGAGCAGGAGTGACGTTTCTCCCAGTAATAGAATCAACGTGTAACAAAGGAAGGTCCAATGCTTTCAGTCAGGCCCTCTGCCGCTCCTCATAGCAGATGGTGGAGAGCTCTGCTGGTGCATGTTTTGAGTTTCAAGCCGACAACAGTCTGCTCCATGTAAATGACTCAAAGTGTCTTTTCATTAGGCCTTTGAAGTGCTAAAATTAGATCGATCAAGGATTTGACTGGAAAACAATGTCCCACTGCATCTCTGTTGGTGGCTTCAATGGTCTGTGCCAACTGGATCAATGCAGGAAACTGCTGCATAAAATTCCTGAAATACCTTTAATGACTTTATGAGATGGAAACCTAATGAAGGCAGGGCTTTGTGTTAACATGCCGGTCATGTTATTAATGCAAAAGCCACGTCTCATCACTGCAGAAGTAGATATTACCTCTCTTTCTGGGTAAAGCGAATCTCAAAATGGAATTGACAACACCCTTTGACCTTCAGCCTCCAACTCATCCTCCCAAGGGCCATGTTAGAAAGAGTGAGAGCAGGGCACCTGCATGTCCATATGAACAACTCTGGACTCCACACCGCATTCCTCCGCCCGGGACTAATCTATAAATCAGCATGCACCGTTTCTGATCTGCACATTTTTCTCAGTATTTATGGATGTTGTCTGCATTTACGTCAGCATGTATTTTTCTGTTGGCTTCTCTGTGAATATGCTGGCGGAGCACGAGCAAGCTCAGTCAACAACAGTGTTCATCATCCCGTCTACGTGGTTTGATGAACTGAATTGGCAGAAGCGCATTTATTGAAATTATTGGGAAACACGCTTTATTCACTTTCTGGCAGAGGGTTGGTTGAGGAGATCGATACCTCTGTCTTATCTGTCAGTGAAATATACGGCTGAGCAGTTGCCAGGCAAGCAAAAGAGACAGGAAGTTGCTGCTCCGAGCCAAGAAACAGTCCACTGCATAAATGTCTGTTAAATGGCAAGTTGTTGTTTCTACACTTTGGGTTTTTTTTTTCTACAGATGAAACTAATGAGATTTTTTCGTCTAGACGGAGCCAGGCTAACTACTTTTCCTCAGTTCCTATCTTTATGCTAAGCTAAGATAACAATTAATCTTCTCCCAACTCCTTATCAGAAAGAAAACAAACCTATTTCCCAAAATGTCAAACTATATTCCTTGAAGTAACTTACTTATATTGAATACATTATAATCCTTATTTATCCATTCATTCATAATGGGATGTGACTTTCCCTCCATTAAAAGTACTATTTCTTACTTAAATACAAGTGTGTTTTCCTAGTGGTTTTACAGTGTTTTTCCCCACGTGGATTTCTAAAGTTTGAATGAATGAAAGTTTTTTGTCTCTATAAAAGTACAGCATTAGATAAACCCAGTGTGAGTATCCGGCACTGGGGAGAGCAAAGGCACTTCTTGTTAACACACCAACATCTTCATGGCTTTATCTTATCTGCTCACTCTGTGTATCCTTTGAAAGCAGTAAATCTAAGATCAGCATGTTGTTGAGTGTTGTTGAGGTGACATTTCTGAGCGCTACTCTTTATTGTCCAGGTCTGGGATGATGTTGTTACCATCATTTTTTAACTAAATCTGCTTCTTCTTCTGTGTTTTCCAGATGACAACGCAGGTCCCTATCCAGATCAGTTTGATGATGTAATGGATTTTATCGAGGCTACCATTGGCAGACTCCGGAGATCATCGGAGCACAACGGGGGCTCCAGGGCACGGAGGGAGCAGAGACAGAGGGAGCAGAGACAGAGGGGAGCAGCAAACACAGGGGGCACGAGAAGTGAGGGGAGAGGACATGGCGACAGAAGGCGGGGGCGAGGGCGAAGCCGAGGCAGCAAAGGAGGCCGAGGCGAGAAGGGGAGGGAGAGGGAGAGGATATCAGTGCAGACTCGAGGCTGCTTGCTGAAGGAGGTCCACCTCAACGTGACGGACTTGGGGCTGGGCTATCAGACTAAAGAGGAGCTGATCTTCCGGTACTGCAGCGGCCCCTGCGTGGAGGCCGAGACCAACTATGACAAGATCCTGAACAACCTCACGCACAACAAGAAGCTGGACAAGGACACGCCCTCTCGCACCTGCTGTCGACCAATCGCGTTCGACGATGACTTATCTTTCTTGGACGACAACGTGGTGTATCACACACTCAAGAAGCATTCTGCGAGGAAATGTGGCTGCGTCTGAGGAAGTCACACGGATGTGACATACTCAGCATCATCCAGCGTGAACTAAGGATCACCTTTACCAGCTGGTGCTGCAGAGGGAGGGATCGCTGTTGGAAATGGGCATACAAGGTCAAAGAGGAGGTGTATCGTCGAAGGAGTGACTGTACATTTAAGTTTGACAGTCCCTCCAGTTCAGACATAGATGTGCACCGATTTGCGGAAGCCTCAATACTGTTACACTTCCAGATTCGCTAACTGTGCAGTCTGAACAGGTGAGAGAAAAGAAAAAACTTTAGTTGGCTTGGGTTTTTTTTTTTTTTTCTGGAAGAATTCATTTTCCCAGGAACATCAGTTTTTCCATGGCTGGCTCCTAAGACTGCAGACAAACAGAGGCTCGAGGAGTATATTCAGCTGCAGTCTAAATCACTTCCACTGCATAGTCTGCTTCCTGACATTTGCATTCAGAGCCAAGTGATGAGAAATACCACATCGGGGTTCAGCGAAGATTTCTTTTGGTGCAACACATCTACATAAAAATCCATATATATATATATAAATGTATATATAAATATATATACATACACGTGTGTGTAAGAGGTATATTTATTAAGATGGAATTAACTTATTGTTATTTATTTCAATCCATTTTATGAGAAGAAATTGTCGTTTTTCTTATTTATTTAAAAGCTTTGTTTGTCCTGGATGGTGCCAAAGTGGAGCATTCTCTCATGAAAAAAATCTTATAAGGCGATCCACAACTCCCAAACACACACATACATCCTAATAACACTCATTGGCTTCACTTAGATTCCAGGATTTCTCAGTTCGTGAACCAAAAAAGGAAAGAAAAAAGATTTGTAACAATCAAGTCAAAGGAGTGTAGGTAGAGACAGCAGAGGGGACCAATAGAAGATTTTTGATTGAAGTGATCTGTTGTTTTGAAGGTAGATTCACCTCATTCTCACTAATGTGACCACACTAAGTCGTGGTGGTGGGGGGGGACTTTGGATGTTTCCCTCTCCTCATGGCACCTAGGTACAGACTGATCCAACTATGACATCATTTTTACTGTATGTTTACAAAAGAGGCAAACGACTATCTGCTGCTGTTTAGATTAACTATCAGGAATAGATTTAATGTCCATCCTGTCCATCGTGTCTTTTTAAGTTGAAATCTCAAAGAGAGAGCTGTCGTCTCTCTGAGGATCTGTAGGTGCCTTTGAGGATCTATCCTTTGAGTCACAGAGTACAGAAGCTGCTAGAATACCTGGCTATCAGCGAACGTTACCCGAAACCTCGCTCTGGCACGGCACCAAGTCTGAGCAAAAGGCTTTGCAGTGGTTACTGTCCCAATAGGCTTTAAAGTTCACGGGACTGCCTGTGTTTCTGTCTCGGCACTGACAGACGGGTCTTGCTCCCTGAAAGGGGATTTGAAAGTGATCCTCTAACATGAGTCTTAACCAAATATCCCCGCTGGCCAAGGCATTTTGTTGAAGGCAGTTTAAGGAAGATCTAGCTACTGTAGCGGCTGTCATCTGGAAACTTATGTGAATATCTGAAGACGAGACGTTTGGACAAAGGAGCGAGAAGAAGATGGCTAGGCGCAGCACGCTGTCTGCATGTAATGACCTGTTCAAGACGAGTTTATTCCTAAAACGTAGCAGAAACGTACATCCAGGAAAACAGGAGGGTCTGTAAAAGTATGTTGCTCTGCTCGGTGAGACCCTGCGAAGGGGATCATTTAAAGTGGAACAAAGAGAGCCCTCCGGTAGGTCTTGATGTTAGCACGGATTAGGGACCAAGGTATCTGTGCCCACCCAGTAGCAAGCAAGCAAGCCAGCTTTACTGTGTAATCCCTCTGCACACAGAACAAATCCACTGCATCAAGCTGAATTTAGGCCAAACACTACACAGAGAGGAAAAAAAAAAAAAAAAAAAAAATCAAGCTTTTATCACAGCATACCTCATCAATTGGATCATCTTCCCCTTTAACAACTGATTTGTGCATAAGCCTTTCCAGATGAGAATGTGCAGTTAGGAGACTTCCCAGAAGCCTCGGATCGCCTTGGCACTCCTGAGTACCATACATTAAAGTGTATGTAAACTGTGACCACTTGCCCCCTCTCATCTTCATCTTCATCACTGTTTGCTCAACTGTTTCTTTGGCTACTCATCCTCCGGTTTCAATAAAAGACAAGCGAAAGGTAAAGATGCGAAGGAAACCTCAGTGTTAATGTTAGAAGAAAGGATTGCATTTGTCCTCACTCCTTATTGTGTTAACACCTCTGTGAAAAGAAAACAACCTGTCATGTCGTCTCACTTGTTTTGTGTTACAGAACCAAAGCTCTCGGCAAACTTTATTTTTGTACAATATTCATTTTATAACTTTTTACAGAATTAAACTTGTTTCTATTAAATGAGCGTGTCTCCTGGTATTCTGCCATGTACAATAATCCACCGGGGCCAGATGGTGCTAATTTGCCTGGGATGTGTTTACACAAGCATCATGTTTAAAAAAAAAAAAAAAGGGGTTGGGGGGTGAAAATGTGGGTAAAACAGGGGAGGACTGTGAGGATGGTTTGAGAGATGGCCTCGACCGTGTAGCGTCCCCTCCTGTTCTGCATTCCTGAACACCAGCCCAGGGTCGTACAGTAAACAAAACCGAGCAGTAAAGCGCCACCGGGCTGTAAATCAGGATGCTCCAGAATGTTTCCACTGTGCGCATAAGATATGTAAATGCAGAGGTGCAGACAGTGAGTCATTATACAGGGGATCAAGGTGAGTTAGCCGAGGTGCTTTAAGGGACCATTTGGGGTTAATTTATCCCAGTTAATCTCTGAGGAGTCAGCCTACTGACCATTAGAATGATTGATGATTTAAATATTTTTGAGGCTGTGAAAATACTTTGTCTAAGGAGTTTGTTTTCATCCTTATTTGTGTCCAAGAGGATGTCTGTGTGATTCAAATTCCATGGAAACTATAACTGTGCGGCCAAAGCATGATGTATGTACTATATATTCCTCCCCTATTCTTCCTACCTCTGTAAATACTATTACATGTGTTTTAGGAAGTGGTTTGTCCTGTTTACTTTTATCTTTATGTTTGTTTAAGAATTAAGAGACCAACAGAATATAGCCTGCTTGGCACTGGCACTGTGACTTGAATATAACTTCTTAATGTGAACAGCTGCAAAAGTAACTCACATGTCTTATGCACGAGACACGGACTGATCATCACAGATTATTTAAGTGAGAAAATGTTTTTCTCATTTGGGTGGACTGACCCTTTAATATGTCAAAGCTGCATCTTG
Organism: Selene dorsalis; assembly: GCA_900303245.1. Lineage (NCBI taxonomy): Eukaryota > Metazoa > Chordata > Actinopteri > Carangiformes > Carangidae > Selene > Selene dorsalis. The sequence continues at coordinate 15,626 of OMNW01002409.1, read as the reverse complement.
AAAGCTTGTGTACCTGGAGGTCAGCCTCTGCTCTCCTCATGCAAGCTGATTCATCACTCGGTCATGAAGATGAATTTAACATCAGCTTCTCCCCCATGAAGCAAATCTCCTCTCCTTCTCCAGTTTCTACTGCTCTTTAAAACATCACTCGTTACTGTCGTCCTCCCATATTCCTCGTCCTGGTATTTCTCTTTGTGTCTTAGTGATTTTTTACGGCCGCAGCATGTTTTCCAGGACAGTGAGACATTCAGTTGTCTGCTTGTAATTTTGGTTGGCGAGGAATGACAGATGATGGTTATACAGTTTTACCCATTGTAAGCCACCGAGTTTAGACGGAGCTGAAAGGACAGATATGGAGTGTTACGACTTTTGGTGGCTTCATGATAGAAGGTAACATCACATATTGGTAGCAGCTTTCATCATCATCATCATCATCATCGTGTCAGTACAATTCAAAGTTTGTGCAGTTACACGAACAACGTGGCTCCTCGTTGTTGTACTCGAAAAACAAAGACCATTCGCATATCGTTGGCCAAGGTTGCATTCTGGGGAGATGTGTAAAGAACACAAACATGGCTTTCATTAGATCTACACGTGGTGGTTTTCCCTGTCAGTTAAGATATTTATTGACACTGCGCAGGTCATTCAAGGGATTCAAATACACAATGAAGGGATTCTGGATTTATATTATATTTGCAATGTCAACAAACATAATAAATGCTCACATGTGGCCACACCTATGTTTAATCTAAAACAGCGAAGCATGGAAGCAACCGGACCGAACATTGGCCATGAAACCTCATCCTACACCTTCAAGGTAATTTTATAATCTTAACTCAAGGTTCACGGTCTCATTGCCTTTATCAGATAATTAAAGCTGCCAACTGAGCCAATGTCAGTTTGCTGAGGAAGAGAAAATGCAAGTGAGAGATATTTTGAATTAGAACCACTAGGATTAGTAAATCTAAACAAAACGATGATTGAACAATGAAAAATGTAGCCTGTAAATACTTTAAACTTCAAGACGGTGTCAAAACAGCGGCTTCGGCCCAATCTGGGTGGATCGTGTATCTGCAGGTTTGAGTTAGTGTCTTATAAAGAAAACGATATTTGGCAGGAGAATCACTTTGATCAGCTGGTAAAAACAGATCCGTAACTCCACGTTTCACTTTGGATAAAATTTATCACTCTCTTTGACAAGAGAATACAAATTCCTTTATGTAATTCGTAAGCTGGAATACAGTGTGTAGAAAAAGAAAAGAAAAAAAATGTATGCATGTTCATTGCAATTGACTTTTTACAAACCAGCAAACTTCATAGTTGGTGAACAGAACGCGACCACAAAATCTGGAGCTGATTTATGAGGCATTAGCAAACTCTGAAGATGTGGGAGGAGAGGCCAGTAGAAACGATGCAAATGAAGTTCATACAATCAAAACAGGCATAAAAAATCCAAGTTCCTCTACTGGTTTGATGAATTGCAATGAGAAGAAAATAAACCTGTGTAAAATTGTAACACGCTCGCAGAGTTAAAATGCCTGCACATTTATATGCTGAATACAGTGGCCTGGGCGCAGCAGGAGGAAAGACACTCTACAATTTGGTGATTTAACTGATGCTTTCATGCTGAGTTGTTGACAGTTACTCAGCATTCTGTGACTGATCCTGAGACCTTGTGGTTTTGTGGTTGTGAAAATACCAACAACAAAAACAACCCCTCACGACTAACCGATATATAAAAAGACCTGCTGATGAAACCCTTCAGATCTTGCGTTTCTTCCATGCTGGTTCCTTGTCTTCTTCCTCGTCCTCCTCCGATTCCTCCGCAAACACGGGCTCGGGCTGCGTCCTGCAGGGATTCACGAAAGCAAGCAACGGTTTAACAACTTCAGGCCAAAGCAATGAGCTGTAATTTAAAGAACATAACCAGATGACACAGCTTTGAGAAGTTAGATAATATAATTTTATTGCTTCAGACATAATTTCTTTTGCACAGGCCAAGTGAGGATGAAGGCTGCAGATGTTACATGAAGCAGACCACTGTACAAGAGCTCTTGATTTCTATGGTGCGGTTCTTCAGTAGTGTTAACTTCTTGTTTTAAAAACCTTACTGTCTCCAAGCCAAGCTGAGAGAGTATTGACTATTAGTCTACAGCTTGGGAGAGAGCAAGCCCCGTCACCAATGGTGTGTGTCATCTGATTAACCTACTACAATGTACATCACCAGTATGTCGAACTAAAAATAGTTTGCTCGCAGTACTGTATGTGAAAGAGTCTGTTTAATTTGGCTCACGGCTTTGCTCTGTGCTTACATAGCTGTCTGAGTCTGATTGTGATCTAAAGCTGTCCATTACTCCCGTTGTACCTGTAAAACTGTTCAGCCCTTTAAACATTTATGTGTCACACCAGTAGGAAGAAACCCAAGTACTATCACAACACCAAGAGTGGCACGGCCAGCGCTCAGCTTACATCGTGTGGTAATGAGAGGAAGCCCAGAAACGGGAGAAGATGAGTGAGTGATGAATGAGGATTCTGAGCTTTTACAGATAAAGACAGGAGGGTTTTCTTACTGTGTGTATGCCGGGGCAACCCAGTAAGGATTCTCTGAAGCCTCCTTGGCGTGACGTAGGATGGCCTCTCGTGGGTTGCTGTCATCTGTTTTATCTAAAGCGATGTTCTTCACGATGAATGAAGACAAAGTGCCGCCATGAGCTGCGACTCTGCCTCCACGACCTGTCAGCACATGCGGTCAATCATTAGATTTATGTACAGAAAACACAACTACTAACTTTTCTAACATTAAAACTGTACATTTGCTCATGACTACTATTTAAACAGCATATTTTGAACCAAAGGTTTCTTCATCATTAGCAGATGTGCTGTAGTGTAGACACGTCTACTGAAGCATCTCATTTTTTAATTTATTACTTTACTTGATAATGTTTTATATTTTTCATAAAAATGTTACAAAGGTTTTATGCTACAGCAGCAGGTTATCACATTAGAAGCTTTTTATGACTTTGGGTTTGTTCCGTTTTGTTTCTTTCCTGTCTGAGAAACTAGTGCAGCGCGGCTACAGTGATCTCTGCTGTAGATACTGTACAGTACGTCGGAGCTGCT
>OMNW01002405.1:3859-15921 GCA_900303245.1 Selene dorsalis | reverse complement strand
CAACAGCCACCACTCCAACACCTGTCCAGGCAATAGCAACAACAGAGGAAGAAATTGAGATCACAACAGAGGCCCCTGTTATCACTGAAACCCCTGTTGCTGTCATCTGTGAAAAACCAGCACCAAAGTCTCCTCAAACACTTCATGTTGCCATGGAGGTTACCAACAACATCCCAATAGAGGTCATAAAGACCATCGATGCCTCTGCAGGGGAAGAGGAGAAGAAACCAGAGGCGGAGTTGAAGCAGGCTGTGGAGGTAAAAGTAAGTGAAGAAAGTGTTGTGTTGGAAGAAATCGTAGAAATAAAGACAGAGAGTCAGCCTGAAGAGGTCAAGGAGGAACAGAGCAAAGAAGAAGAAACAGTTCAGGAACCAGATGTTAAAGAAGCCACGGAGGAAGTTAAACCACAATCAGAGGAAACTTCACCAGAGGCCCCTTCAGAGGAGAACAAAGAGAAAGTGCTGGAGATCCGCATGCCAGTCCAGGTGGTCCTCCAGACAGCAGAGGTGGTTGAGGAATCAGTGGTGGAAGAGGCTGTGGTAGAGTTTGACAGCAATGGCCCTGCAACTGAAGACACCAGCATGAAAGCCGAGAGCCCCGTGAGTGCAAGCAAACTCTCAACGGTGTCAGAAGAAGCTCCAGCAAAAGCAGAGGCAGCAGCCGACCAGCCAGAGACAGAGAAACCACCATCAGGAAAGTGTGCAGAGGTGATGGCGCAGGTGATCGAAGTGATTGAGGAAGCGGTGAAGGAGATTGAGCCTGTGTCCTCAGAGATCACAGCAGCATCATGAGCAGGTGAGACTGAACTTACAACACTGATATATGTTTGAATGTTCATGATAATTGTTTTATACACTAATAGATGGTTTCTCAGTACTCCATGAGGTATTACATTATTACATTTCCATCTCTAAAAAATAGTCATTAAAAAAAAGCTAGTTATTTTGGAAATTCCTTTGTTGGCCTATCGTACAATCTTCTCATAGTGGCTTTTTTTGAAACATCAATGGGCCCTACTTTTATTAGGGAGAAGGGGAGGGGATTTGCCCACTGACCAGATGAAAAAGCTTTTGTTCAGGCTATGAGTAACCAGGGGACCTTTGATATCAAAGCAGGAATGCCGCCATTGACCCCCTCTTTGTAGGCTGGGGTCTTAAAGGGATGCGGTGTGTGAGGGGCAGATGAACTTGTGCTGAAAGACTGATTATGATTCCTTCACTCCCTCCTCCTGTTTTCTTTCTATCACAGGCTCAGTATGGAGTCAAGAAACCATGTCGGACTATGCATTTGTTAGGTTCAGTTACAAAGCTTCAAAGAGCTCAAGTTGGGATGTTTTTTTTTTCAGTTGCTTTGAATGAATTATGTTTTCAATATGTGCAGAGGGACAGAGCAATTTGTAACGTGCAACAATGTTGTGATAGTGACTGAAGTTGTCTGATGTAAGCAGTGAAGAGGAGGAAGAAACTATTTATTAAAGCAGACATGCAGCATATTTTGGGGGGGGCACTACCCACACGTTTAGCTGTGTTGCTCATTCCACAAATGCATGATCCTTACAAGTTGTACTTCGTTGTAATGGTGACTAATCAGGCTTTCCAACAATATAAAATACAACACCAGTTGGTATTATTAAAGGGGAGAAATGATTGACTAAAATAACGTTTCCAAGCTTTTTTTGAGGAGTTTAGATTATACAATGTGTCTAATCTTTTTCCTAGAAGTTCCTAGAGGAGCTCAAGACAAGAGCATTACCTATGTCTCAGTACCAGTGACATTAATTTCGTCAGTACATTGATTTTGTTCACACAGATCTTCTCCACAATAGTGAAAGGAAGAGACAACACACACTCACCAAAACATCAAGCTTAAAATGGGGGTCAACCTAAAAAAGAATACAAGTTTAGTTAGAACCAAAGAAATAGAAATCACGATATAATGACATATTCCTGTATTACATTGATGTGCAGATTTATAATCATGATCTAATCCTCCAACATAACAGAGCCAAAAGATAAAGTTGTTTCCTGATGTACTGTCAATCTGTGTTGGTAGACAAAGTGTCATTTCTTGTTCCTAATATGTGTTTTTGTGCATCTCCACCACAGCTGAAGATACAAGACTAATGCCTGGGAGACACACTGTCTGGACCAGGAAGAGAGAGAGAGAGAGAAAGAGCGAGAGAGAGAGAGAGAGAGAGAGAGTGAGAAAGAAGGGGGCTGCTCTGTGGTAACACGCTTAGACTGGGCCCCACCCACAGAGACTGACTGACGGAGCAACCGCTCTGCCATTCTCTCCACCTCCCCCCTCCACCTGTACTCCGACCCCGTCCTTCAGCACCTCCCCACGGTCACAACAACGTGACGTCCCCACCCCAACCCGACACAATCCTCACCCACTCACTGACTCTCTCACGCACACTCACGCATGGCCTGTGCCTCAGAAGCATCCCATCTGGCTTCTAATCGGTGTGATGTATGTCCAATGTCTCAGTGACTTTCCATTGCCCTTGCTGCATAAGGCAAGAGTCTGCAAAACCTGGTCGAGTGTCTATCTGTGCATGTGTGTGTGCGTGTGTTTGTATGTGTATAGTAGTGAGAGTGCGATGGCGTCAGAAGGTGAAGAGATGGAGGATTATTATCTTGTATATTGTATTTATATCTTGAGTATCCTGTCATTCACCCCTAAGTCTTTATTTTTTCATTTTTGGTCCCATTTTTGTTATTGTATGAACATTGTTGCCTGTTTTTTTTTTTAATCCCAATACTAAGCTGTGAGTTATATGGTATTCTTTTGGGCAACATAAAATAACTTTCTAAAAAAATTTACCAAAACAAATATGAAAGTGTTGCCCTAAAAGTGCCCTGTGTGTCACAGCTTTAACTGTCATATTCATGAGGTTATTATTTCAAGCATCTGTAGCAATTATAAACAAAACCATGGTACAAGTGTGATTCCACTGACAGTAAGTGATGATGCTGACTGCAGAAATGAAAGCAGGAGAGCAGAGAGCGTGATGATACCTACCAGAAATGCACCACGTGTTTGACTTTTTTGTCACAATGTGTTCCTCACTCTGCACCCTCGCAAAATACACAATAAGCTTCACATAGATGAGAAACAAAACAATCACTGCCTGATTTACTGTGAAAAAGACATTGTTACGCATTGTTTCATGTAATAATACAATAAAATATTATTATAACACCCTTACTTGATCATGTGGCAGAGGTATTGGGTAAACAGTAACTTGTGATTTGTGACACTGGAGGACACTGTAGCTGGGTAGACACGTGCATTTAAGTGACACTTCTGGTGTTCACAGTGTTTAATGGCCATGTTACTGTGTGACATATGTATCACTGGTGTGTGGTAGATTTACTGAGGTTGAACACCTTCCTTATTACACAATATTTATATTTCCTGATGAAAAGACTGTATGTTGACACCCTCTGCTGCCCACAATAAGTAGTACACTCTCTCATCTTCATCTCTCGTCATTTTGACTTTAACTGTGTGTGTGTCAACAAGGGGGATAAAAGTATGAAAATGGTCTTCGTTCTCTTTGGTCTCATGCTAGGTCTGCACTATGTTGTGTTCCTCACCAAGCATGATAGCTCAGGTTCTTTAAGAGCGTAGGCTCACTTGCTTGTGGATTTAGAGAGGCACAGACTGCATGGTACCAGAAGTAACAACAATAGTTCATTTTATTCTTAATTTAAAAGCCAAATTGAGTTAGGATAAATCAGGGAGTCACGGACTTTCCATTGCTAACAGGATAAGTTGCATTGTATAAGTCACATTCAATTAGATTTCCAAAGCATCTACTCAGCTACTTTGAGTCATTCATCAAACCTAAGTCATAAGGTCAGGGGCTTATTTTTGAAGTTTAAGGCTGGGGGAATATCAGAAACATTCCTTGGCTCCGGTTTTACCACCAAAACAAACATGTGACTGTTGTTTACACTGGTATGTTTTTTCTCCTACCAAATGTGACAAAGTTGCACCATGTCAATCACTTGGATATCTTGAAGTATTAGTGGCGAGTGCTTCTATAAGCCATTTACTTTGATTTGGTGGCTCACATTTCACTAAGCTTTATGACCAAACGTGAGACAGATCAGGAAGTTAGGTCACCACTTCCTTTACTTTGAATCTAGGGGGCGTAACACATCCACCACACTTGCTTTATGTAAAAATAATAAAGTAGAAATGACAGAGTGAACTAAAGACTTTTGATTTTGTTGCATAATGTAAAGCATTTAGTTGGGCCACGTACCCACCTTCAGTCCTCCCTGCTTTTTGTAACACACTTAACTGTGAACCTGTTAACATTTGTATAGATTGTATACCTACTGTATGTACTTAAAAATCATAATGTTGTAATATTAACTAATAACCTGCAGCCATTTAGCATAATATACATGTAGCATGGTCTTAATTGTCTTTTATATTTCCCATGCTGTTAATAGTAAGGATACAGAAACTTGTCTATATTTCATTCAATAAAGTTAGAAAAAAAAGTGTGTGCTTTGTATTTATTCCTGGATCTTTTTACTTCTATGTCATATAATCAGTCATTATTTACCACTGGGGGAAAGATAACACCCTGTCCTTCCACCACCACCAGTCAGCATTTATACTGTAAACTGTAAACGTTAAATAAATAGCTGGTTTATGATACATTATAATGTAGCAGTAAGCAAATATAAAGGTTTATCAATGTATTTATGTTGGCATCCAGAATTAGATGCATGAGCAGATACAAAGGATGATTATGTAACTATTTAACTATAATAATATTATGTGACTAACTATGTAGCAACATTGTCACATTATAGATAATCTGGTTAAATGTCACCAACCTAAGATTAATAATGAAAAACCTCTCCTGAAGCTGTGGTGTTGAGGTAAAGACAAGTCAAAAACATCCACAGTTATTTAAAAAAAACATTTTTATTTTATTGTTCATTATTCACTGAAAAAAAAAAAACAACCAAACAAAAAAAGTATGTTTGTACAGAAAATTACTCACATTCCTGAGAACACAGACTGATCACAGTAGATGTCAGATGGACACTGGAGAGTAGGGTCATTTTGTGTGCGCTCAAGTATCATTCGGTTTGGGTCCTCATTAGTCCGGAAGTTGTGACTTTGATGAATAACAGTGGACAGAAAAGACAATGTCAAAGTTCTCATCTTCCTGAGATACTGAGATGTTTTAAACACACCGACGTACATGACACGAGGCCGGCGTTGCAGAAGAACAACCACAACTTGAACCGACTGCGGATTTGAACTTTTCATAAAGCACATATTTCTGTGTATCACTTGAGCTCCGATTAAATGAATGTCAGTAGTAGAGCATTTAAATTGCCAAGACAAAGACACAAACAAAAATCCTTCCCTGTTAGTCAATACGGAAAATGACTGAATTCACAGACAGTTGCTTCTATGTGAACTAAAATGTGATGGAATATTGATTTATATTCAGAAAGTTCAACCAAAGATCACATCGTTCAAATTTGATAAGATTTCCCCTTCACTTCAGACCTGAGTAGACAGTAAAGAAAAACAGCTCCACCTAGCCAAACACTGGGTTCACTGCATCAAAGCAACATCTGCTTACTGATTCTTAACATGGTAGGATTTTAACTTCCCCAAAAAAATCCCACTCAAAACTAATTACAGTTGGGCCTAAATCCTCTCTGGCACAAAACCGTAGTCGAGAGTGAAAAAATTGCCTGGATGAAAATGTCAATCAAAACAAAACCAAAAAAAAAAACAAACAAAAAAAAAACCCTTCATATTAAAACATACTAGGGATGGGCATTTTTCCAGAAAATTATTAAAACAATTAAAAGATGGAGATAGGTAAATAACCAACAAACAATAAAAAAATTAATAAACTCTGGTAAGTTGTGTTTTCAAATTACAAATTACACCTTGGAAGACATGTTTTTGTAACCTTATAGACTGGATAAATTGGGAAGATCCAATCAATCAATCAATCAATCAATCAATCAATCAATCAATCAATCAATCCATTTCCTACTCTTACAAATAGTAATCATACTGAGACAGTTTTACAGGCCTCTCTCCAGTGAACCTATGAATCATGAAATACGTATGTACATGAAAAAAAAAATCCTAAATGTCAAGTTTATCTTGGCAGGTTTTAATCTGATCAATCACAGGTTTGCAACAGAGAAATCAAAGCAGGTGCTCAATGCTGTTGTTAATATCATACTACTGGAGCTGAGTTATCATACTTGACATGTTTTGACATTATATAACTGCCTTGTCACTTTGCTTGCTTCACATTTATTGGACATGTATGTAAAAAAAAAAATGTTTTTTTCACAATTTGCAGTCATCAGTAGTACACAGAAAATGTTCTTGTTATCCCAAAGAATTGACGATGCTGTTCAGTTATAATAAATAGCACCTTATCTGTTATATTTCCATACGACACGTGTCCACACAGTCTGGTATACAGAGATATCACCCTGTTGTTATATTTTGTGTGAACATCTTATTAAAAGGTAGCTCCCTGTGCCACAATATCACTCGTGTGAGTGAAACAGTCAGACTCCACCGCTCTAGACCTCTACATCATACACATTGCGTCATGTTCATCTGCTTATGTTCACCCACTCGTTTTTTTATTTTTCTATTTATTTTTTAAATAAATGACTACTTTTGTTTTCATAACCACTACTTATATTTTCTGATTTTGATAAAGTTAAAGAGCAAATATAAATGTCAGAGGGTTTAACAATATTATTCATCTACAGATACAGAGAAAATGTTTCCCTTTGTACAAAATGAGTTAGCAATTAGTATAAATTTGGCAATGGCAAAGGGGATGTAAAATAGTGAGTAATCTTTTTAATCATAACATATTTTTAAAAGGTCATACAATGAATTATGCTCAAATTTTACTTAACATATTGAAGAAATTAAAAATAAATTTTTCATGCCCATCCCTAATACATAAACTTTTAGTTAAACCAAACATATTTCTATTTTAAAAGCTATTTTTCTACTAATATACATACACCTTTGCAATATAATGTATTCTTTGTAAATATAGCACTGTATATAAAATTAGAAAAGCATGTTGAACAAAATTTAAGGGCTTTTCGGAGTAGATTCAAGCAACTTATAACATAGACAAGATGTACAATACTGTACAGGACAGTCTCCTATGAAGGTATGCGTGTCTGGATGGAACATATTGCTTCTTCAGTCAGTAACCAAAGAGTTATACAACATAGTATGTAACAATGAGAAATTAAAAAAAAAAAAAGAAAAAAAAAAAGTGGCACAATTGTAAACACAATGACGGGTCTTTGCTTGTGATGTGACCAGTTTCTGGTCTCCTCTTACTCCTATTATGACAAGTGATTGTGCTTTTATATGCTGCAGTCAGACAGAGACCAAAACCACACTATGCTCAACAAAAACACAGAATCAACAGCTATATGGTTACAGAGAAGGGAGCAATTAATGGCCATTATATTACACTTGAGGATTCTGCTGGGCCAAAAAATAAATGGCAGACAAATGTACTTCACTGCATAATGGGCATCATCTTTTAGAAAAAAAGGGAGCACAGATTGTTTCAGGTCTTAATATTCTGTGTGCTTTTAGCTGGAATTATAATCTATACCCCTAAATTTTGACCATGTAGACACAGATTGTTTTTTCCTCCCTAGATGTAGCACAGCAAACTCACCTATCAATAGGCCGTGCCCTCCGGAACTGTCTCAGCAGCCTCTTCCTTTTCATACTGAAGCTTTGCCTGTGCAGCTTCACCACAACGGTGGCTCTACAGAAAAAAAACCCCCAATGTGGTACAGACAGACATGCGAGAATCTAAAACTGATGCATCAATAATAAAATGATGAGACGAAACTCCACAATAGTCACTTTCTCCCTCCCTCATTGGTATTTAAGTTATCCATGAGCCAAATGTTAATATTTGCTTTTCTACTGATGTTGATTTGAACTCCTGAGAGCTATAGGCTATTTAGTTTGAACATTTTTGTCAAAAAAAAAAGAAAAAAAGAAAAAAAAAAAGAATACTGTATTCAAAAACAAATCAAAAAAAATGTAAGTAGATCAAGAACCTCCAACATACATACCCTGACTAACTTTAGCTTACGTATTAAACATAATTTAGAAAATAAACACATGTTAAAAAGGACAGGAACACAGTTTTGGCATCACTCAACGAGGATCTCTTCAGTCTTTATGGGTTCTAGTGGGGTGCCAGAGTTGGACAAATCAGAGCCTTCATCTTTGGAAAACTCCTCACGTTGGAGCACCATCCCTGCTCCTGTGTTTCCCTGCAGTCCCACTAACCCCCCTTGGGTGAAGCAGAGGTGTTTGATCACCTCGTTGGGACTGGAGAAGGTGGTCGCACAAATGTTACACTTGTAGGGCTTAGACGAGCCCAAGAACATGGCCTCCATCTGGCTGTCGTCGCCCGCGGTGCACAGCTCCATGCTCTGCCGATCCACCATGGTGTAGGTGTCGGCTCCCTGGTTCAGGCACACATGACGGGCCGCCTGGTTGGCCCGACAGAAGCTCTTGCCGCAAGCGCTGCATTTGAAGGGCTTCCCTGTGTGGATGTACATGTGCTCGCGCCAGTGGCTCTTCTGGATGAACTTGCGCCCGCAGGTGGAGCACTCGTACTTCCGCCGCTTCACTTCCCGGTCCAAGTCGGCACTCTCCAGGTTGTCGATGTCCGCGATGTCCGACGGAGGTGGTGTGTCTGCCTGAGAATTCAACCCCCCCAATCCCCAGCTGGATGTGGACACCTCTGCCCGGGGAGAGTCCGAGTTGGTGCCTGAGACAGGCGTTTGCTCGCTGTCACTGATTATCTCAACTGCTGCGGGGGCGGCCGAGGCACTTGACCCTTGTTTGCTTCCCTTAAGGACCCCATCTACCTCTACCATGTTGTGTTCTCCAGGCATGACTGGTGAAAATGCATCACTGGGCTCAGTTGGGTTCTGCTGATGACCCTGGGCGTGCTGTAGGAGGTGCTCTCTCAGCAAGCACCTCTGGTTAAATCGGCTCCTGCACAGATGACATGAGTAATGCTTCCTAAAGGAGGAACTTCTCTTCATGATGCTGGGCTTCACATGGAGGATGGCGCTGGATGAGGAACCGGCTGCACTTAGCAAGTCGGTTGCTACATCCTCAGCTGTAGGCTTCGTGCCACTTGTGGAAGCCTCTGGATCCGGGGGCGAGGACGCCAGCTTGGACGGTAAGGAGTTTGCTAATGAAGCTGAGGCGGACGGCGTGGATGGGAGCTTCCCCTCTGAGACCAGCTGGTCTACATCAAAGGGTGAGGACAGCTGCCGTCGAGTGGGAAGTTGGGCTGACAGCGCCACCTGCTGGTCAGAGATCTGGATGCCATAGAGGGAGGTGGAGAGGTTGATGCTGTGCTCGGGGTGCGAGTAGACGGACTGGCTGGCCTCCTGCAAGAGTGGATAGGCATGCAGGAATCTGACCCCCTGCTCCAGGCGTGCAGGGTCTATCAGCTGGGGTGCAAGCTTGCCTGTGTACATCAAGTTGAGGAGGTAGCTGAAGATATCTGGCTGTATGTCAGCAGCCTTCAGGCGCACACAGTCACTGAAAAACAAACACAAAACAGTTAACTACATACAAACGATATGGTTTGATAATGTTAGAAAATGTTGTAAATTATCTATGAGAGCACTGGTTGATGCAGGTTTCAACTACTACTGCAATTTCTTTACTGTGGAAGAAAATTTAAGGACGTTACTGTTCATGGATTGTAGAAAACTGTGCACATGGATAATCTGTTTGGATGAAGTGAACTTGGTGTAGAAACCATTACACACTCTTGGGGTTTCACATATATGTTCTGCACTTCATCTCCTTACACAGCCCCCATTTGTCACCTCAGTCTGATCCACTGATTTGAGCAATGATGTCAGTTGTGGGTCATTACACTAAACAGATTTAGATACACTTCAGAGCTCAAGTCCATAGAAAAACTGGAGGCTGTGTTTGCGTGTGACCACATTATAATGTTTCTTTTTTGTTTCATACTTTGCCTGAGTCTGATATGAGTGTTACTACATGAGTCTCGTACCTGTCCTGGTGAATGAAGAGCATTCGGAAGTAGTTGGAGAAGGCAGCGAGGACGGCTTTGTGAGCTTTGAAGAAGACATCTCCTATAGCCACAGTGCAGTCGCACAGGAAGCCAAACTCCCTCTGAGCGTTAAGCTGCTGCAGCAGGATAAGACCATGGTTGGCCAACTCCATTCTTCAACCTGCACAAAGACGAACACATACACAGACACACACATGCAGCAGTGAGTTTCCTGCCTGGAAGGAGAGCAGAGTTTATTGTGACCACAGACAGTCAGGCTGACAGGGGTGATCTAACGACCCTGCAAAGGCCGACTCTACACAGCAGTGAGGAATTGGGAGGGTATTTTGTGACACCAGACAATTTTCTTAAGGTCTTGGTACGTTCTGTTCATTGCAAAAGTCGAGGTGAGTATTTGGACACATTTTGCAATAGTAATAATAATAAGTTATTTGTGAGCAAATTCTTTTGCCAGGACATCAGTCAATGTTTTAGAGCGCCATGATTTCTGGTGACCAATAACATGGGTCCCATTGACCCCAAAGGTCACTGGGGGAATATGAGGGCTCCGGGCCATCACATGATTAGGGTTATGGGTGTCGGCACACATTCCTAAAACAGAACTGGTTCTACCCACTTCCAGTGGAGAAAGGAAACAGCCTGTGGGCAGGGTGAATCTCCTTTCTCCAGCACCTTCTCTACCCCACACAGGCGAAGAAATGTTTAAAGACAGAAGATGATAGATATTTCACCAGCCAATTTACCCCAGAGGTCAGAATTCTGCAGTTTTGTGAACCTTCGCTGTTTATAAAAACACTCAAAAAGCCTGGTACACATATGTATTTCATCAAGAGAGGTCAGAGTGCAAAGATGCTGGCACTGCAGCACTCCAGGAAAAGCTAGGTTTCCGCATCTTGTGCAAGGGGGGTACAGAAATAGTAGGCCCAATACCAACCATGCTCTAGCTCCCTGCAACTTCAATATACATTCAGCTGCCAGTTCCTTTGATACATCTATCAACAGATAATGCACTCTAGATCAGACATATTCGACTCATTTTTGGTCATTTTCAAGAATAGTTTGTGGCACTGTTGGACTGTGCGTCACAATTACAGACGAGTATAAAAATTTGTCCACTCCATTTATGTCACTGAATATAAACAAACTATAGCTGTATGACGTATGTATTTTATAGCTGAAATTATTACTTGATCAATCAACCATACCTAAAAAACAGCGAGGATATAATAAGATCTTCACAATGTTCAGAGACGGGTGTAACGATTCTGAAGCTGAGGCTGAAACCTCTCGTGATGCAACACTGGAAGACAGAACCACAACACCAATATGCTGCCATTGCACGGGTGCAGCTTAGTGAGCTCTCATTGTGACAAAACGTATTTTTCATTTTAATGCAGACTCCCCTGCACACGTTCAAATCAGCAGCATGGGAACTTTTAGATGCCCCAAATTTAAAATAAAATGATAAAAAGATTGCATCAAACTGTGGTTCAAAAACTGAGTGTGAAGTTTGAATCATTATGCCCCCGAAAAAGACCAAAATAGGTTAAATAGGTTAGCAGTAGCAACCGATACAAAAACTGCATTAGTACATTATAACTGTCTTGACTTTTACTGTTGAAATTACATTATCCAAGAAAGGCTAGTTTGATATCCCAGAAACCAGAGTACCCCAGAGTATCTACACAGATATTTTCAGTGATATGAATACGTGCCTAAATGCAACAATTTAGCAAAACAATATCTATTGTAATGATAAGCTGATCTGCGATCTGTAATAAGGGATCTGTGTCAGGAAGATAAACTAGGACACACAGTATAATTTATCTAAAAAGTAAAGATCTCCATGTGCCCCCCTGAGACCAGACAGTTTACCACTTGCTGCTGAAACAGGATGCTGTGTTGGTCAGTA
>OMNW01002401.1:41101-52975 GCA_900303245.1 Selene dorsalis | reverse complement strand
CTATGACTCTCTCTCGGGGCGCGTCGCTCACCGTCTCCTCGTTAATGGCCAAGATCTGGTCTCCTGGGAGAAGCTTGCCAAAGGAGGGGCCGTCTGCAGATTAGATGGGCCACACAGCCAGTGCACAATGTCATATACACACAGTAAAATGGAAAGCTTAATTTGAGTCATCACAGGATCTACTAAGTGCCATCACTCTATGCTCTACATCGGCCTAACATACACACACACACATACACACTAACCAGTAGAGACGGAGCGTACAATGACAGGCCTCTGGCTGCCTGCAATGAAGCCGAAGCCTTGAGTCGGATGCCGCTGGATGGTGACCTGTCGAGCTGAGGCAGGACTTAGGGTACCACTGTCCATACCATCTTGGCTCTCCTCTAACATTGCAGAGCTAGAGAGCATAGACAAGAGTATAATAACAGCTCAATAAGCATCCATGTGCATTTGTTAAATTGTAGACTCATTTGTGCAGGTTATGTGTTGCACCATGTACCTGTCACATGCGTTCGTGTGTCCATCCTGGACCTTGGCCATCCCCTGAGAGGAGGGAGCAGCATGGGACAGGGTCGCACTGCAAAGGCCTCACTCCGTTTTGCAATCATTCACCTGCACAATAGAAAAGGGGAGATAGGGATGAAGGCAAAGACATTAGATAAACTGTTAATGTCTCCACCACAAACGTCTCCATCATGGAATGAAAAACAAACAAAAAACATTTGGCTTTTATTTCCTGTGTTGAAACCACAGCATTTCTAAGCACAACTTGGAAAACTAAAATAATGACTCTGAAATGAATTACACCCCCTGACATTTCCCACTGACAGCTAGATGCATTTATCTCAACGAGGTTCTGCACTGTAATGAATAGAGCAAGATGGAAGAATGTAAAATGTGGGCAAATAAAAAAAAGGAATATTGGCATTTCCATTTACATACATTTGCTAAACACATCTTGACATTGGAGACCTGCCTTCAGAGAAACTGCAGCTTAACAAGGGCCCACAACGTAATGCACACAGAGTGTGTATCACATTAAGATCTCTGAATCTGCCAGTCTCTGCCAGTGTGGACCAGGCTACTGCTGTGAACCACACATGCTCTTTTACAGATGCCTGTGTGGGAGGCAGTGAAAGCAAGATTACTGAAAGACTGTGTGTGAGTGTGTATGTGGCACGTGGGTTTTTGTATTTGTGGCAGGAAAAATGACTAGAGACAGAAAAAAAATGGATGGAAATGATTGTGTGAGAGAAAGTGAGCCAGATATTTATGCTCATGTCTGTGATGGAGGACTCTGATGACTGCTGACTAAAGATGAGATACTGATTGTGATGTTAATGGAGCAGATGGGCTAAAACAGAAAGAGACAGATAAAGAGAAGGAGTACTGTTCAGGATTATTATGCAGCGGTAGGCTTTTGAGAGCAAATACCTTCCTGAGTGCCACAGGCAGAGAAGAAACTGTCAGTATCAGGAGGCTGAGTCACATTAGTCAATAGTTCAGATTTATATGCTTGTCACTTGTTATTTCTGATAACAGTGGCTTATGAGGGAGCATGGCTCACTTACGATTCCAGTGATGCATTACTGATCTCTGCCTTATGTCATGGTATCAGATGATACATCGTAGATAGGCTTTGTACTGAGCTCAGTCCATGTCTCAAAATCCATTTCATTATGTATACTGTGAATTTCAATACATACAATACAAATCATTTGAAAAGATTGGATGTGAAAAAGAAAAAAAATCTATATTCAATATTCAGCTGGATCATCTGTCGGCGCATCGTGGTAACAAATGGTGGCGCACCAGCTGGTTGTGCCTCCAAAGAGGATTACATGCTTTTGATTGAGAATGATCATTTTCTCCTTTGATTCTTCCAATGGATTCTGACAGCACATTTCTCTCTCCATTTATTCACCTTCTTTCTGTCCCTCTAATGTCTTCCTCTTTCCACCATCTGCCCCCTCCCACCCTCTTTTCCAGTTGCTGGAAGGACACCCATTCTGATACGCTGGCCGTTTATCAAGTGTATATGATTGTTGTGTGTTACTGTGAATGTCAGAAACTCCTCAGCCCCGGTTAGTGCAGAGGAGCCAAGATTTCTGACCTTAGCAAGGAGAGAGTATAAATATCCTTGTTGTGAAAAACCTGCACCATAGTCCTTTATTTACTGAGGCTGTGTTATAGTTGATAGTCTCTGAGCCTTTCCTCCTTATTTAAGATCAAGTGAAAATAAGTGAAATGCAGCTGAAATTTTGTATCACCATTTTATAAGTGTATGTAACTGTTGCTGAATGAGAAACAGAGGAATATATCCTCTGCCTCCGTGGCTTTGTGGATACCACACAGTGTTAAATTTCTCACTCAATTTAGAGATGAGTTTGGGCTTTCAAAATAAGTGGTGAGGAAGAACGGAGCTGAAGCCGGGAGTGATGGAGGTAGCGGGGGACACTGAAGCTTACACGTCTGCAAAGATAAACATCCATTCAGAGAGGGGCCGACCTTTAACTGAGAGAGGACACCGAGGAATTCTGTCAAGAAATGATCCCCAAGGGCATCGGCAGGTCTGCCCGTTGCTATGACTACAGCTCTCAGTAGCTTGTCGAAGCTCGGCTCGACGGAGGGATAGTGGGTGGATGAGAATAGTGATGTGGCCACTACAAGGGAGAAAGGACCAGTCGGATGCTCTTCGATCACCGTGCAGGCTCTCTGGCCAGATGCCAGCATTTCCATGGGCCCCCGGAGGTCAGGGCAGATACCTGCCCTGCTTCAGAGTCCCAGTCTGCAGCAGCTCACCAGGGCCTCAGGGTCTGGGAAGACTGACCTTTTACTCACTGTCCTCCCAGGCCTGCATTCTAACAAGTTCATCATTAGCTTGGGCGAACAATGCGTTTCATAGAGCTGCTGTGCTCACTTCCAGTCAGATCCTGGCCTTCAGAAGTGAAAGCGACAGGTTGATCAACTGCTCACAGGCTCATCAGTCAAACATCACATCGTCACGTACAATCCAGGCAAATCTGAGTTTAACAAGTCATCAGAGAGGTGTTAATGCTTATAGCGATGTCTGTTGCCAGCCACGTCTGGCCTGGTACATGAGACGCATTTGGGGACAGGAACCTTTCATCTTTTATAAACCAATAAAAAGATCATAAAAAATATAAAAAAGTAACAGACAACCAAGGGTCCCTGCTGAGCACCTGCAGCCAGGCGTTACAGTTCACATACGGCTATTTCTTGGTTTGATCAGAGAGGAGGGAATCACAATGGAGCAAGCACATTGTCACATTCAATAGACAACAAAGTCTGAGATGCAGTCCAGATTTTCTGACGCTAAAAAAGAAGAAAAATAACTATTGGTCAAGTATTCTTTGATACATATAATTACATAAGTGACAGCCTTTTAGAAATGCCTTAAAAGTTTCCATGGGATCAAATAGCATTACTGTGAAGAGAGAAACAGCCCATCTGATGGAGCTACTATGGCAACTGGATGGTCTCTGCAGGAAATTTGCCGTGAAAGGAAGCAAATTAGTTTATTCTGAGAGGAAAGATGAAGGACATCTTAGCCACTGCGAATACAAATAGTAAAGTCTGAAAGCTGGCCAATGTTTCTTTCTGTGGTGAACTGCATGCACAGACCTCAGTGCCAGACAGTGCATTTGTGCATCAGTTTAGTCCTGAATTGCACTTTAATTGTTCTGTGGACATTGTCTCTTCTTGTTAAGACAATTACTGTCATCCTTGGCTAATGGAGGATGAGCTTCATTTATGGTTCAGGTCTGTGTATGTCAGGTCACAAAAAAAACATTATTTACTCATGAACATATAAACCCTTTAAAAGGCATCTCAAATCTCACTTAGTCTTAAAAGATATCTGCTTCATTCACAGTAGAGTTGGTTGATGTGGTTAATTTGTAACTCTACACAAACACAACCCCCCCCCCCTAAATCTGTGTCATCTTGAGTTTGACGTTGAAACATTATTGCCATGCTTGGTGAATTAAGCATTTGTTAACATGATGAAATGCAAGAGTGGAGAATGCTGTGGAAAATGTGGTATGATGTATATTGTATGTAGCCTAGACTGTTTAATAAAGTAACAAACTTGTCAACAGGCATAGGAAACAGTCATTTAAAACACTGTGATTTATGAATTTAGGTTAAATGAATGCAACATTATTTCCGCTCGTGCAACATTATCCAGACTTAATTAGTTTAGGCTGTTCCCATGTGCAGGAGTTGCAGCTTAGCCTTTTAGATGTTGTGTCTCAAATGTAGATTCTTAATTATGGCTTAATAGGAATTAAAGAGTCCATTCCAGTGACAATTAGCATTTCCACACGGCACTCTGAGTTATCTGGCTACTTACCCTGTTGATGCTTCAGGAGCTTTCACTCATTTTACTGCTGCACTAATTGTTAATCTTTCTGATTAACTGTGTCTGGTAAATGCCTGAATTATATGTTATAATTTGAATCAGAGATGGAATCAGAAACCGCGGAAACTTGGGAATTGTGCAGCACTAATTGGAAATTGAGAGAGAACCATAAGTGTCTGAATGTTATTGGATCATTGCCTTGAGAAGCCAGACAATAGGTGTGTACTATCGCAGTGATTATTCATGACTGACTGACAGATGAACAGGGGGAGCTTGTGTCCTCTGGGTATCAGCAATGGTATTTTAGAAATTCAATACTCTCAGATTCACTAGGGTTACTTATCAAAGGTATAAGAAGGAGCTGCAGCGAGCCAGAGCAGTATGTTTTTTTCTTTAGCAGTAGAGCAGGGTCAAAGGCTTAGACATGAATTACTTGAGCTGGAATATAGCCAGACAGTACAAGCACCTGTGGTGGGTGCCATCTACAGCATGAGCTGCACAGTCACACACAGGTTGTAGTCTCACACAGGAGCGATTTACTGCAGTTTGCAGTATCATTTTTTAACTTGAACTAAATGTGAAGAACGTGTTTCTCTAAATGTTGCATCTTTAATGCACTCAGCATAGGTGTAATCCCTCTATGAGGGGTGGCACAGCAGACACACTGTTCCCATTCACAACTAGTTGTATTTATTAGTCATCAGTCCAAGATTGACGGATTAGTTGGTATTATCCTGAGGAGAATAGTTGTAGGAGAAGTGGAGGCATTTGTTAATGATGTGTTTTGCTTCATATCACACAGACACATTTTAACCCTTAAAATATTAAACAAAACCATGTGGTATGGAGACACTAAATAGTATTTCAATTGTTGTTATGTCTTTTCCATTAATGTGTACTTAAAGTCTTGTTGTCTACTCACACATCCTATCAAAGAGGAATCCTCTGTCAGCCTGGAGTGCAGCATTTCATATCAAATGAACAAATCCTTGAATCTGCAAAAAATCCTGTTAGGATTATGAAAGAAGTGACACAATAATCTCCACTGTGTGCTGGGAAATGAGCCTTCCTGGACAAAGATACTTTGCCTGTCACATGTCTGGCCTCTAGGAAGCTGCAAACATAGAAGTCATTCTGGCAGCAGGGTCTTCAATCTGTTCTCAATTGGCAGTTGTGATAAAAGCTCTGCTAAATATTTATGCTGTTTTTTGTTTTAAAGGATTTGAGGTTTTGTGACTCGTGGTGATGGACAGGCCTTTGCACTGAGAGGGCCGATCAAGCGAAACCATCGGCATCGGGCCTAATCCTTTCTGTCACTGCAGGCTCGCCCGGCCAGTGACGCAGAATTCCTGCAGGACAACACAACCAATTCATTCTGTGGGGAAAGTGGAGGCTTATATATGAAAGTCAACCCTGGACTTCTTTCCTGATAAACCTTTCATTGTGTGTTTTATCCGCAGGACGGAATCGCTCAAACCTCAGGCAGTTCTTTGACGAAAATCTGGTGCAGCTCACGTTGCTTTTCCATCTTTATTTTGCAAATCTCTTCTCTCTTGTCCTTCACCATTATTATGCAGTTTCATTCAGCCTGTTTCTCAATTACACCCGCGCGCTGCACCCTGTGACACCCATGTATATACACAGAGAGACGCTTTTCTTTTTTCATTAACAAGTCTCGCTGTATCTCACTTCTCACTCTTGCAGGTAGATTTTCTAGCCCGTACCCCTCTTATCCCTGCTGCCTGGTAAACAATAAAATAAACTCCATCTCCATAAGCCTCACTTGACATGCTGGCTGCTTGCAGGGCCCACAGAATAGTCATTCCTGTCCTGTGAAATAAAGATACAGACAAGAAGATTTGTGCAGCCGCAAGACCCATCCCCCTGTCTGTCTCTGTCACCTGCTGGCCTGCCTGCCAGCACGGCTGCATCCCGTCCTCTCTTTACACAAATGGCCTCCCTCATAGGGCCAGATGGTGTCCATTTAGCAAGTGCTGCTGACTGCTTTTTCACTTTCACTTTCTGAACTCGTTGCCCACCTATGCTCTTTTTCAGTTTTTTTTTCTCTGTTAATCTCTGTTGCCCCCTCTCTCTGTTACTATCTGTCTCTCTGTCTGCCACCACCCAGTCCTGCTCTTCTAACAGCCAAAGCTGACTGCCCATTTGAAAATGGATTGTGACTGTGGGTAAAAGCGACAGCTTGAGTGGTGATTGATGCAACAAGGAGGGAGTGCTATGGCTCTTTGGGCTGTAATTTGTGAGGAAAATGGCCATTGGATGTTTACAGGCAGTTGACTGAGTTGTTTACCTTCCTTTTCTTTCCAAACAATTAGCCACTTTTTCTATTTCCATTATGTAATGTTTGGGCTGACAGACCCAAAAGGTTAAAAAGGTTTAGACAACGAGTTCCAGCCTTAGGGGCCACGTCTGTGAGTTTATGTGGGAAGAGTGCGCAGCCACAAAGCTCATCTTAAATAATATAAATTATGATTTGGTGAATGTCTATACATTTGTGTTTAGGAGGGAAATTAAGAAACAAATAGGATTAGAAATGTAGGAATGATCCCATTATATTCTAATACCATATCTATTATCACAGTGACAAATAAACTACCAGCTGTGATGAACTGTCTGCAAAGATATGCCTCACTCTAATCACAGTCACTTGTAACATCGGGTAACAGGCATTTGCAAGCAAACTAAAATAGCCAATAGATACTGGATAAAAAATAAATAAATAAAAAAATTCCTGTGTTTCTCATTCCACGAATGCATGATCCTTACAGATTTTACCTCGCTGTAAAGGTGACTGATCAGGCTTTCCAACAATAATGGCTTGGATTTATATAGCGCTTTTTCTAGGCACTCAAAGCGCTTTTACAGAGTAGTGGTGGTGGTAAGACACAGCTGTTCTGGGGCAGACTGACAGAAATGTGGCTGCGTCAAATGGCCCCCCTGACCACCACCAAACATTCATACACATCACACGAGGCAAGGTGTATACAACAGCGACCGGGATGGGGCAGGATTCGAACCTTTGGTTATTAGATGACCTGCTCTACCCCCTTAGCCACTGTCACCCCAACATAAAATACAACACCAGTTGGTATCATTAAAGGGGAGAAATGATTGACTGAAGGAACGTTTTCAAACTTTTTTTGAGTTGTTCATATTTACACATGCTTGTGTCAGAAACTTTGCTCTTGTTTTTGTACTGTGTGTTGTTATATATTATCAGTTGAAAGCTCCAATAAAAAGAGGAGGCCGTAGACCGTGAAGGGGAATGTGAGAGCCAATAAAAAAATTATCAAGAGTTCATGTTCTGTTTTGTTACATTGTAATAAACCCTTTTGCACTTTAATATGTCTTAAATTATATTTGTGGTGCTGAAAACATGAAACAGCAGCTGTAGGGTAGGAAAAGCATTCCACGCCAGTAACCACATGTCCAAGTCATCAGAATAAAAATTTGCAATGGCCCAATATCCAGAATCATTAAACATATATTCAGCAATGAGTGTACCAAATTTGATGCTTTTATCACAAAATGAGCAATGATTTAGCTATGCCGCCCCACTATATGAAGAGAGACAGTGACAGAGAAAAACAGGTTGGACCCACTGGTCTGTACAGTCTTAGTTCGACATTGTCAACAAGGCACTGCTGCATCAGCATTGTCTGCCTGGTTGCATTGCTTATGTCTCCCAAACAAGCATTGATCACAAAGTGTTGAAATAGTCTGCAGTATACACAGACACACACAACCAGGTCTGAAGTGCTATCAACAGCCCTCTGAGAACAAAGACGTAAAACCCGATGAACATCTTAGGAAAAGTTTTGTGATACAAAAAAGTCAGAGACAGAGATTTGAATCAGGAAAGACTGCTGCGCTTGTGTTTTTGTTTATTGTGTCTCTACAAGGTGTTATTGTCTTGGAGGTGGAGATTGTAAAACGTCTTCACAATGGCGTTTAAAAACTTCAGAGGGTTACGGCAAATAAGTTTGTTTTGGCTCCTAAAGCTCCATCTGGCAACAAATGCAAACGCTAACATCTAATCATTCTTACCTGCACTGTCCTTTCACACTGGGTTTCCAAAGTTTTGATTTTAGGGGCACATTAAATTGCTATGTGAGCTTCAGTTAGATGTGCACACCACGAAATGTGACTAGACTATCCAGGCATTGGATGAAACTCATGAGCTGGCACACTGTTATTCTCACTGGGGATCTCCATGGGGATTGGGGGGAGTGAAAGCACATCCTGATGTAAAAGTATGATGAAAAGTCAAACAGCTGCCTGGCCACATGTCTGAAGGCTGGGTTGCTCTATTTGACAGGACTTGGCTGACCCGTTAGTCTTGGGCTTAGCTGCTCTTCTGACTCACTCCTACATTATTAATGTGATCATAGCACCACATGACCTTCACCACAACATGGAAATTAATATCTCACCTTCAAGAGTGCACTGGTTGCAGACTAGCTTAACCCCTGCAACCTCTTTGCTGCAGAGCGGCGATATGCTGGTGCTGTAGGTTCACTCTGACAGGACCACAGGTTAGAGGGTCTTCATCCCGGTCTCTCATCTGTTCCCTGATCCTCTTGTATTGTTTTGTACCTGCTGTGTTCTGTAATCCGGCTTTGTAATGTATCATCCTATTTCTACTGCCACAGTCTACTGCCTGTGAAATGCTAGAGAGTCATCGAGTGAGATCACTTTCTTATCACTTTATTAAAGTCACAGAATAAATGTCATGTGATATTTTCATGGCAACCATAATTCCCACTAGTGCTGCCGTGAATATGACAGAAAATGAATGAACAGTTGTTTATGTTGTGATTTTCATGTGTATATAACAGTGAACAAAATTTGGGTTAAAAGCTATTTGATCACAGGATGTAAAATTGTGCAATGTTGAATTAGAACAATTGATCATTTTCTTGATAAATCAGTTAGTTGATCTTTTAACTGATCATCAGTCATTTTGTGTTTGGTTCAACCTTCTGAAATGTGAATATTTGTTGGGTTTCTCTGTTTTACATAAATGCCTACTAAACATCTTCTACCTTTGGAGTGCTATTTAAACAAAGCAAAACATTAAAAAGACTCAAATGGTGACACAAATTTTGATATTCCCACTGACTGAGAAGAAAATAACCGACAGAAAAATTAATCATCAAGATAGTTATTAATAGCTGCCCTAATTATAAACTAACCCCTGATTGCCATGGGCTCTAGTAGTACAGTGCCTAATTTGGCCACTGCAGGTTACAGTGAAGCAGCTGCTGTTGTTCACATATACAGCCTCTGAATATAATGAAGAGAGTTTATTTTCTATGTGTGTTTCTGCACAGAAAATTAACGACCAGTCCAGCATTAATCCCAGTGAACTACATGTTTATGATGCCTCAGGTTGACATTCAGAACATAATTCAGTGCTACCCAGCTCCACCATTAACACGGACAGCCGGGGCCCGCAGCTCAGCACAGACCTCGTCTGACTGTGACCAAACTGAGTCTGACTGTGGGTTTCTCCTTCAGCTTGAACATAGCTTTTCTGTAAAGACCTTGAGCCTGCTTCATTTAGCTGAGATCAATAATATCCTAGCCTTCTCTCTGGCACACAGACTGTCACAGACAGACAGACATGACATGGAGAGCAAGGGCAGCAAACAGCAATGGAGCAGCACGGTGATTATAAGAGCCGGTCTGTCATAGAGCAGAGATGGGTGGAGCAGGTTAACCAAACAGATGTTCGGCTCTGGCGGACTCTGCAGGTCACTGAGCAGGATCTTGCTTGATAAAAGGCGGATAAGGTGAAGAAATGCATCTCATCCATGTAATAGCTCGTTACGACTTTCTCTCACTTCTCTGGCCATAAAGGCAATATTTATAGAGGGCAGGGGGCAGACTTTAATGCTGTCCAGGGACTGCAGCACCCCTGTAGAGGTCATAAATATTAAGGCAAACATGGCGGTGTAGTCTGATGAAAGCCAAAACGGTCAGGGCATTCTTCTTGTTTTTATACTTCCGCACTACACTCATAAATATACAATACCCAGAGTCACCTTAGTGATGCTGAGAGCTAGAAACTTTGCACTTTATTACTCCGAATTCTTAAGAGGTCATTTGCTTTGCCAATTTTACATCACATGGACAATGTTCTCCAAACCTGTGATACATGACACAAGGCCCTAATCCCTGTCTACTCTGAGCTCCAGCTACTTTCCTGCAGCAAGGATAGGCTTTTAAACTGAGGGAGGTGAGAGCAGCCAAGTGTGGAGCTGCATCTCCATAGCACTGGGGTTTGTTGGATACCGCAGAGGCAATCTTCTTAGCCCTCCATTGGGTCCACTTCAGCCATGCATGACAGCGCATGCTCATTGGCTGACTGAATGTAAATTGCATACAGTATATATGAGAGGCAGCCACGGAGAGCCATTACCCAGCTGCTCTGTGGGATGTGCTGAGTCAGATGTTTGCTTGTTAGTCTGATTGTGTATTAAAATAAGGCGAAAAGGGGTTTAAAAATCTGACAAATAATCCTGAATTATTGGAAAAAACATCTCATTAAATAATGATCTTACATGTGTTAACGCCTGGTGTGTGTTGCTCTGTTGTGTTTGTGTGTGTGTGTACACGTAGTTGGGAGTGTTTGCTTATTTTTAAATTATAGCATAGTGGTTGAGGGAAAAAAAACTGAGCAGCAGCGGGGATTAGTTTAGAAATGAAATGAAGCCGCAAGGCAGTAAAACTGAAATGTGTAAAATTAAACATGGATCAGATAAATAACCAATGAAAAACATTTCCTAAGTGAAATTGAAAAGCAGAGGGTAAAAAAAATATCAGCTGTCACAGTCCAATAAGCTTCCTGAGATGGCAAGGAGATGCAGTTTCCTTGGCTGGTTATTTTGAATGTATGTTCTCAGACTGAGAAGGTTCCACTTGACTACATTTGATTCATCAGTCAGGAGCTGAAAGGAGAAAGCCCGGGCAGCAGAGCATCACTCGCTCCCCTGAAGTCTATGGAGCAGCCTGTGTGCTCTGCACACACCATGTGCCTGCATCAACTCTTATCAGTTTCTGACTGATGAATGCTGTAAATAAGACAGAAGTTTCGGCGGTATGGCTAAACTACCATCAAAGGCTAATACACCAGACCTTTATGAAATCAATTCAAGCCCACTCTGTGTTTTTTGTTTTGTTTTTGCTTGAATAGGCAGTAAATAAAAGCATTAACTAACAATTGGCTTTGAGCATAACTGTCACATACATACTGAAAATGACATGATTAGCCACTCAGGTCCAGCGGCCTGCGGCCAAGTTGCCCTACAGCTGAGAGGCAGAGCGGCCATGAGAGCAGCAGCAGCAGCAGCAGCAGCAGCAGCAGAGCAGCTGTCCCTTTGCTGTCATCCCTCAGTGAAGCACACTGCTCTCAGCAGCTCGCCTGACGGCCCAACGACACACAGCGACACTCATTCTCTACCAAA
>OMNW01002401.1:22952-35268 GCA_900303245.1 Selene dorsalis | reverse complement strand
TATATTTCATATAGATACATAAAAAATAACATGAAGGTGTAAAAATGATATATAAAGAATTAATTGTAATTGTAATAATTTTATATATATATACACACATACATGTCCCTAGTCCAGACAAGTATGAAGCCTATATTTAGATATGTATGCTTGTATTGACATATGCAAATATATGTCCATCCCAAAGCCTGTCAATATATGTTGATATACAATGAGTGCTAGAAGTCTGAGACCACTTTGCCAGGATGGAAATAATGTTTTAAATGATTAAAAAAAAAAAAAAATGCACAAGCTTACAGAATTTCCACATGTATGTTGTTTTAATAGACTTACAAATATACATTTTATATTAATTGTTAACATATGATTGCAAAATCTTTTACCCTAAAAAAAAAACTCCATATAGATATTTTAAAACATATGCACAAACAAAATCCTACTATGAGTATTTCATATGCTGTTGGATTTTGCTTTGAAAATGACTAACGACCATGAATCTAAGGTGTTGCCCATCTGTTTATCTCTCATCTGCTTCTCAACTCTATTAATGACTTCAAATAACCTTATACTTATAACTCAGGGAGTTTATTTCATCCAGTCTGTCATATTCTATAAACAAAACATTTTCTTCTGAAATACCTGTGGACTCAGTACGTTGGGATTTGCATATTCCTCAGGTCAGTGATCACCATAGCAACCTGTGGAGCGAGACACAAAAAAAATCTTCTCTACAGCGCAGCAGCTGTAAGCCTGAGGGCTGTTGAACGAGGAGAGGTTATGAGTAAGAGGACACACTGTACAAACCCCTGAGACTACATCTACATGTAGAGCTACATCTACATCATCCTTGTACTCCTTCTGCTCTTTCACAAAAGCTCAGTCTCACCCTGTTTTTATTTATTTGACTGTATCCTATGTCACTGAATACTCTATTATACAGGTTAATTCTTATGCCCTCTATTGTGGGGATCTACTGAAGCTTGTACAAATCTTATGCATTTAGTTGTTTTCAATACATGCACAACCTGATTTGCATGTGTAGCGTGTGAGACCATTGCTGTCTCCTCTGATCTTATCAAACCGACCTGTCACAAAGTATGACCTGAGAAATAGGAAGAAAACAGGTATTGATATGTGTGGTCATTTGCACCTCAGCTTCACTCCTCACCTTCAGTTTTGTTTTTTCTGTATTTGGCTGCAAACCGTCTGTCTCCTATTCATTTTTCGTTTCTCTCCACATGACACTCATTTCTCTCGATCTCGAGTGTTTATACGTATGCACAGGCAGGCAGGTGTGCGGGCGTGCCTGCCAGCTGTCAGCCTGCTAATTTCTGAGGAGTTACATAAAGCATTGCCTGAAAATGACATTTGGCAGCTCTCAGCACCATGGAAACTGTGGATCAACAGAGCATTGTGGTGCTTTATATCGACCTAATGTTACTGTGTTTTAATTTTACAGATTTCCGTAAGATATTGAAGATAAGCTATAGAGAGGACTGCCATATTGGCATTCAGATTGCTTTGCTGATATAGGATCGCAAAATGCTGATCATGTCAAGACTAAACTTTGTTTTCTTAAGTTAAATCTCAATTTGTTGCCCTATGGCAGCTAAACAATTAGGACTGCCAACCATGTTTTCATGGCTTTTAGTCGTTCCCAAAGATGCTGCATGTCAGTTTCAGAGATTGCTGGATCAGCAGTCTTAGAGAAGTTTAGAAAAACAGAACTGCTTTTCATTCCGCACCCTGGAAATTTACTGCACCATGGAGATTGTTAGAGGGATTCAATATAATTACATTTGAATGACTGGTCTTTAGATGGGAATACTGTGCATTACTTACACAGTATTCAGTATTTAGACAGAAACATTGAGCATGTAACAAGTCTCACGATGTCTATGTAAGTAAATGATCTCCTATGTAAACCCCCAAGAAATGTGACATCATTTTGTATTGACAGATTTTTCTGAACTCGTGTCTTAATCTCAGTATCACCATATAATACAAATTCACTGTCTGATACATCAGGTAAATCATAAAGTTCAGTCCTATCATCTATATTCTTCTTTCTCCAGTGCTTAAAGTCAGTCTTGATAGGTCTGAATCAATGTATAAAAGTCTGCCACCTAACTTGAAAGTATGAAAATTGTAGATATGCACAGTTTGAGCCTTATCACTCATCCTAACAAAAGATGACAATTGCAGACTAGGACTGCAATATAGGATGTGTAAAATCTCCTGACAGGTACTTTGGATGGTATTGCGTGACCGGAATAGTGTTTTTTAAACATTGAAAAAGGCAGACAAAAGCAAAAGGAAAGAGCTGAGGGAGGTTGACATAATATACTCAGGATGACTGAAAATGTATATGGAAAATGAATTTTACTCTGCACACAGTTGTTGAAGAGCTATAAGCCTAAAAGTAAAACAGTTGAGGGAGTGCTTCCCTCGAGACTGATTCTCAAAAGATGTTAAATGCTGGTATTTGGGTAGTGCTGTATTGTCGGCAGTAGATACTATACATCAACAATTTCTGCCGACTGTAGATGGGCAGACAATACAGCTCTGTCCAACACCATGGTCCAATACAACAGCCTCAACATAATTAACAAAATTGCTTCCATTTCATGTTATTGATTATTTAGCATTTAACCTGGCAGCATTGAAGGGATGCTGAAAATCAATTTGCTGATGACTGCCACTTAATCATGTTTTCCCATCACTCATATTCATTTGACTTCTGTTGAGGACTTAAAATACACCATTTGAGTGACTGGTGAACCCGTTTTAAAGCCATTTTAAAAAGTTGGAGAATACACTCAAATAACAGAAAATGTATTACGTCTGGTTTTGTTTTTGAGGATGTATTCGCACGAAATGACACTAAAACCATCTCCAAACAAACATCAGATACACAGAGCAGCCTGCCTTTTTTGATTCTGACATCCTGTCTTAATGAATACTTGGCCTCTGGAAACAGATTTTACTTTGACAACAATGTAACCAACTCTCTGAGATGGAAGGGGCTAAAGCACTTTGTTCTTGGACTCATTAACATAAAAGGAGAATGAAAAAAGTAATATTCAAGACATGATGACAAAACAGAGTGGTTGCATGAGAATGGAGATTATACAAACACTTAACACTTATAAAGACTGTGCATCAACCACCCCCTGTAAAGAGCTTTATATCACTTGTCAAACTGCATTTCTGCTAATCCATTACCGCAATGCCTTTAAGCCTTTTACATGTATTTCTGTATTAGACATGTCTGGAGTGGACAAACTATGGATGTCTCAGTGAAAGTCTCAGAATACATAATGACTTCATTAGAGGTCCTCTCTGTGATTAATTGGAGTGCTATGTCATCCAATGTGACAGAGCCGCTCATTGCCAGACTGTGTTGTGACAGGGGACGAGTACCATGTTGATGAGGCTCGAGATGATCACACACACACACTGCTGTACACTTGTAAGACACACACACACACACACATGAGTAAGCAGTGTCATCACACACATCCTGTCTGATCTAATGAGCATGAGGTTCCCATTGAGATTGGAGGGGGGGAAAAAGGGATTTCACAATAAGACCTGGCATCAACTCAAATAATCCACTCAACTTTTCACAGCAAAATGAAAATGAAAAAAGGATAGTCTACCTGTGAATGACTGATTGCAATTTCACAGTTTTGCCAGCAGTGATTAGCAACAGTGCTCTCTGCCTCAATATTTACCACAGCTCTTGATATCAACATGCTGACACAAGCTCAGCTGTGTTAGTGCCCCAAAGAAGTTGGTATCTCTCTGAGCAAGAGAAGAAAGACATCTGAGGGGGCCACAGCTTTTCGGCTCAAGAGGCCTGAGATAAGAAAATCCGATGTGTTTGATGGTTGCTGTTAGCTCACCATCACAGAGTGTTCGTTTACAAGGAGCAGCAGAGAAAAAGAGCAAAAACACATGTTGTATCTACTGTATACAGCAGACTGGGGGGAAGGAGAAGTAGAGATAGAATGGCTGAAGAAAGCAAGAGTAAATGTCAAAATGCACAGAGAGGACAGGGATGAAGCGAACAAGGGTCATGGTGTCTAGATAAGAGGAATATACCAGACGCAGAGGATCAGTGTGCTGGTTTTGAACTGGTAAATGCTCCCCACTAGTAAATCTAGCCTGGCCTTTGATGGGTTCCTCTGACTGATGTTGGCTCTAACGACTTTGAACAGAGAGTCTGGAGTCGGAGGAATGGGGGAAATGCACTGAGGTTTTTGCAGATTCGATTCGTTAGACAGAGAGAGAAAGTGAGATCTCCACTGTGCAGGAGTCAAATGGCAGCCTGTTATTCAATCAATCTGATCAATATAACCATTGAATCAGGTCACCTCTCACTTGGTAACGAAACAAAAGAGTATAAGATACATCTTAACCAGAGGGTATTGCCAGTTGAGGCTGAGACTCAGTGTTAAATGGCTTCACTGTCTTCATCTGTCTTTGATGAAACCCTCAGGAAAAGATTTAATACAGGCTATAGCATTGGAGAAAGTCTCTACCCTCTGGCTGCTTCAAACAGTTCAGTGTGTTCATGGTCATGGTTAGTTTCTCAGATTGCTGAATCTTAGAGGGATTCTTGCGGGTAAATCCCAAATTTATCCCAGAATCAGCAACAGCCTATGAATCATTTAGGAAGAAATGAGACGCAGAAAGTGTGAGGTATGAGTCCAATAAATTCCAGCTTAGTCACATTTGCATATTATTAAGTGTCTCCAAAGTGCTTCTGATGATGTAACAGTGGCTTATCTGCACCCCAGGCTTAATCACCACCTGATCTGTCAGTCTGAGCTATTCCTCTCCACTTATGTTCACATGCAGTCAGAAATAATAAAAGGTCGGGCAACAGATCACACAAGTGTCCTCCAGCAAAATCATCATTATGCAGAACACACACATAGCAATGCAGGTGAAAAACAAACTCTCCTGCTCTTTGCCTGATAGCAACACCTTCCATATGCTTGAGTAGCTGTTTTTATCCCTGCTGGCAGATCATAGAGATTTTTTTCTTCTTCTTCTTTTTTCCCCTGCATCTATGTTGTCTGTCCCAGCACACCAGGTCCCCACTCAGCACAGCTCAAATCTCTCTGAAGTGGTGAAGCCTTCTCTCTTCCAAAGGTAATGCTGAGATATTTGGGAATGGCATTTTATTTGTTTGCTACAACAATGTGCAACTCTGAAGTAAGGCAGAAAATATCTCACATTTCCTTTGCATTTAAATGAAACATTTTGGCCATGCTGGCATGCAGGTGGTTCAGAGCCTATCAGTCTATCCACAGATTTGGTTCAGGCTAAATTACCAACAACTGGATCACCATATAGGTGTACAAAAGCCTGCAAAACTAATTCCCATCAGCTGTACTTTGTGTGTGATGCTAATTCACAATTGTTAAAATGTTAAAACCATAAAAGTGGACATGA
Organism: Selene dorsalis; assembly: GCA_900303245.1. NCBI lineage: Eukaryota > Metazoa > Chordata > Actinopteri > Carangiformes > Carangidae > Selene > Selene dorsalis. The sequence goes on along the minus strand of OMNW01002401.1, from coordinate 29,802 downwards.
TAGCATCATCACTGTGAGCATGTTAGCATGCTGTTATTAACATTTAGCTCAAGCCCACGTGATACAGTGAGAACGCTTGAATCCACAGTTTATGTGATCGCTTACACGAGTTCGGCAGCAAAGAGAACATGAAATTTTTATATTTTTTGCAGTGGGAATGCAAATTTTGTGATTTTTGACAGATCCTGAGAGTAAGTTTACAATCTTAACATCTCCCCTAAGATGTTGTTAACATCAGCTCAGCGTGCTCCCCAAGGCCGGCTGAAAAATGTTAGATACGCATCAGGCTTTTTCACTTCAGCCTCCTCTGACACGGACACATATTAATTTGTTGAAAAAGCAAGGTGATAAAACATGTGGCAGTGATTCAGCAAAGAGAGGAGGTTCTAACAAGCGTAAGTGGCCACCTCTCTGAGACAATAAGTGGGCTCATGAGTTGATTATAATCCCAAAGCGCTGAGGGGATAAACAACATGTTTTTGATGTTTGAGAACATTGTGTTTCATATGCTAATTAAGTGAAGCTTCCAATTGTTGAGATTTCCTTTTTTTGTGAGATGCAGTATTTGTTACACAGTGTGTTAATAATGCAACAAAGAATGAATGTTTCTAAAACTGAAAGATGGGAATAATCATAATTGCATATTAATCGTACACACAGTTCTTTTCGACACAATTGCGTATGACTGCAGCAAATGTGATTACTGTACTGACTGCAGTCATTTACCCTGCAGCATTATTAAACTCCCTCACACGCATCCTGTTATGGCAATAGCCACTGGCTGATGTACCTGGCTCTAACAGAGAATCCACCACTCTGCATCAGCTTTCTGCTCACTGGCATGGAATCAATGCAGAATTGCAGATGTGAGCAAAAAGCTGCATAGGACACACACACACACACACAGACACACACAAACACACACACACAATCTACTGCTATGTGTGTGATTGTACCTTCACTGCAATATCATGACAGTGGAGGCTTCCCATCAAAACACAATACACAGCCCATTCATCAGCTGTAACCCTTGAACAGGATATAAGTTACATTTCTTGGTGGTAAATTGAGAGACATGGAGACTGAGAAGGTTAGAGGATACAGCCGTGGGAAAAAATTATACTCAACTCATTTCAAATAGCTTATTAAAGCAGAATGATCAGTCAGTGAGAAAGAGGTTATGCATTTGAGGGAACTTCAACTCTATAGCTTTTGCCTATGGCGCACATTGATGAAGGATTTAGCATTTAATCCTTTTAAGATTAGGTTTAATGTGCTTTTGTTAGATCAAACTGAAAGGAAAGGAGTTTGAGAGCTTTATTCATATGATTAATGTTCTGTCTAATAGTGCATTTAGCTTTGAACTGGGTTTAGCTTTTCAACTACATAAACAATCTCTTAGTGTGATATTAATGCAGAGATCCTGTAGGATCCAGGTACAGCTGTGGTTCATAAAAAGCAGAGGGAGAAGATGGAGGTGTACTTACGATCTCTGAATGCTGACTGGTGGACAAGGAGGTTCTTCCTCTAAGCAGGGATCTCCCACAAACATTCACACGCACACACACACTCTCAAGCGGCTGGTCGGTGGCGCGAGTACCTGTTGAGAGACACAAAAACACAAATGAAGTTAACGCTTGTCATGCTGACTGATTCCCCGGCCATCTGTGACAGAACTCCGCAACACAGCAGGCTATTGAAGCAGAGATGGATAGAAGTCTGCTAATGACATCTGTGTAATGATGTCCTATAAAGCAGCTGCAAGGTTGGCAGCACACACAGGTTTATGCTATGAGGCAGTAGTAATGATATGACAGTGTGATGTTCTGCTTTCTGATGATGTGGATTTGAAATAAAACATGGAAATGGAGCTGGACATGATCTCATTTGTCACTGTAGTACAGCAGCACCACAGAGAACAGCTGGCAAGGTAGAAATAATCTGAAAATGCAAAAGAAGTTTATAATGTTAAACACATTAAGTTCTAATCTAAATGACTCAGCTGTTTTGCAGAAATTCAAATTCAAATTGTGCTGCCTCTGTTCATATCGGCGCATTTGAATACCACTCTTAAAATGACTGCTAATAACTTGCAAACCCAGTGCTGTATTTTCTCATTTATAAATCTAGACTGTAAATGATGTTTGACTAGACACGTCATTTTTTGTTTTGTAATTTCTGCTGAAATAGGATAAATTCTAATGAACTTATTAACAAATCATACATGTGCACTCTGTCTAATGACTCTGCCTTCCTCTGCCTCTGACTATGTGTTGTTGTTATACATAGTTTTGCTCTAATTACAGATGAGATCACAGACACACTCTCTAATAAGGGTGCTCACTTGGATAATTCACTTGCTGTTAATCAGGGTGTTTGCGTACTTTCATGGTTCAAAGTCATTTTTTTCAAACACTCTTCTACATTATTACAGGACATGAAAAAACATAAACTGTGTAATTGACCCCTCAAATGCTCATAAAACTTTTGCACAAATTAGTGTCAGGAAATCAACACATGATGTTATTGATTTCCTATATTTCATCACTGATTACCTTACTTACAAAGATATTTCCTAATGTAACTTTCTTTGTTTTGTTTTAAAAGGCAGTCTATTTCAGTGTTACCCATGCGATTCTGACTCAACTGAATTTACCATCAGTTTAAAAACCAGTCACCATTGCTGCAAGACTCAACCTCCTGATTCTCAATAACCATGACAACTGAGATGTACTGGACAAGCTTGGCCACATATCTGCAGTCACACACTGTGTATGAATTCCATTAACCCATCACACATTGGTGTGTAGAACGTCATTGTCCCCTGATTTATCCATAGCGATGTGTGTGGACATTGCTGGACTGAAAATCTGCAAAAGTAATGCCTCTTTTTTCCAAGACGTATACATTAACACTGTCAAGACATTAAAGGTACCTTGCATTTTTTTCTTTCTAGTAATGATCCTGGACATCAATGTCATCAACAAATGGTGGTTGAACACTTTGGGATTAAAGCGTATAGTATATAGGAACAATTTGGACAAAGTCAAAGTAGTAGAAAGTAGTTTTCTCAGAAACAATCAAAGCTCCTCTTTACATTCAGTTTTACTCACCTAAATGCAAAAGGCTCTGTGAATCATACCACTTCTGTGTTGTTTGTATGATGACGTAAAAATAATGAGTTAGTCTGTAGTTTCTCGGGTTTGGCTAAATAGTGTCACTTGAAGTTGTCACTTCTTATTTCTTAATACCTAAGCAGCTGGTATCCATAGAAACTGAAACAGTATGTCCCTGCACTGATGGCAATTTCTTGCTTTGAGAGTAATGATGAACATGATAGAGACCAATTAACAACTAATACTGTATCCTGTATCCAGATATTTAAAACAGACAAAACAAAACAATTCAATGGAAATAGATCCACAATATACTCTTGTGTGTATTTTAATTGTTGTTTATAAACTCTAAGCCCTGGGTGCATGATTGAGGAATCCTTCTCTATGATGTCTTTGTCATTATATAGTGTTTAGGGCATAGTACACTCACTGCACTGATTTTAAGTATAGGTCTCATGATACCACATTGAACAAACTAATGACACTCAAATCTCTGAAACATGCTGTAATTTAATATTTCACCACACTTTTCTAAAGACAGACAGTCTGAAATACCCAGCTCTTGTCGAGCGCAGTGTTCCAGTTTTAATGGGCTTAATGACATCCACATTCATTTTATAATTGCACAGATGATACGTTTCAAAGACAGGCAGCCTGCAGCTTTGATCACAAGAGGCAGAAAGACTTGGAGACTCACTGGAACAAGGAGAACTCATATGTAATAGTCTCCCACTTCTTCTTACAACTGACCCAGGAGGATTTTTAAAAAAATATATATAATCCATAAAATGAATCAGATTTGACTTTAAAGTAGGACGAAATTAATTGGCACCTGTAAGCCTGAATGGTGTGCTCTCTAATAGTAAGGCTAAATATTTCTCTAGCTTGCACGTCGCAGCTGCTCGTGTCAGCACCATGTTAGACACTCCAACTGCTGTGGACAATGTTTGTTCGGAGACACTGGAGCTTTTTTTAGCTGCAAGAGTCAAAAGAGCACTTACACAACACAGAGCTGGACAAAAGAGAGGAAAACCCGGTTGGAAATACTGGGGTGGGGTAGGGTTGGGGGTTAACAATTCAGATTTGTCGAAATTTGAGTACACTGTTGACCTCTCACTATTCACATCTTCACACTGAGTTACATTCACTTATCCGCAGTTAGACTTTTAAGAGGCAAATAACAGATAAAATAAGACGGAGAAAAAATGATCAGTGGTAGAAATTTCACAAGTCTATTTAAAGATACAAGACAGTCATTCAAAAGATGAGATCTTCATTTCTGGAATGATTTTTAAGCCTTAGACCTGCAGTGACTGATGACACCTTTTTATTTTGGCCACTTGGAGGTCACATGAACAAGTTCGGCCAGCTGGTGAGAGCAAGGCAAAATCTGGCTTCCACATACGTTTACCAGCTATATCTGCTATGACCGTATCTGCTGTTTTCTGTTAAACATCTGTCCATTGTGCCTGAAGCAGTGCCATTAGAGTGCCAAGAGTGAACACAACAGAGTACAATAGTAAACATTACTGAAACTATTGTTAGCCAATGCTGGAACTGTCAACTTATGTAAAACCAAGGGAAACTACAGATTCAGACGATTCTCTGTAGATTCATCACCATGAGTGAGTGTGTTCACATTGTCACACAAGGTCATTTGACACTTACGTTATTGTAAAGTGACTACAGTTTGGAAGTGTGAAAAAGTAAGCAAGGTTGAATTTCTCTTTTCATTTTTTGTGCATGATATTGCATGTTTAACCTGAGACTGTAAGGCAAAAGACGTACAAAACACTGATGAATACTGAACTAATGTCACCAATGGTGTGTCTTTTATAGCTTTTTAGGCTGTTCCTTCCTCATCATAAAATCATCACTATACCTTTTGTCATTTGTCTTAACATGCATGAGTCACTCCGGTTGCATCGCTGGTAAACACTCATCTCAGCTATGGATGTTGATGAAATTGTATTTTCTGGAGGTTATAATTACACACGTTTAGTATAGAGTAACAATCAATTGTGTTAATAAGTGCTCCCACAACACTGGAGTCTGTCAGCATGGTCTGTTACATTTGTATTCATGTTGACACCATGCTGTTTGACTCTCAAACACACAGTCTGTGGTCCCTATTGATGTATTTTAATGGATTCCTGTTTGGTTTGTGGCAGTATGTGCTATGAAACAAGATCTGGGGGTGGGGGGGTCTCTATCAGTCAAAATATATTGTATAAGACACTATTTTCCTCAACCAATGAGGATTAACAGTTGTTGATATCCTGCATAGGCTTTTCTATAACCAACACATTCTATTGTACAGGTGCTGCATGGAGCACAATCATTTGATCATTTAGTGTGTGATGATTGTATGCTTCAGCTTCACTGTTCTTCAATAACACTGTCAGGTCTCCATGTTTGTCTGCTTTTGTCTTCTGAGAAATCATTTGTTGGAGGCATGTGAAATCTGAACCCGATTGAGGTTCAGCCAGCTGAATGTTTAATGTCTTGCCAGGTTAGCTGCTGATTTTTACCAGTCATATAGTCAGGGCCCTTTTACCACCTGGTGCTATGAATTAATCAACATCATAATGTTAATATGACTTTTCACCTTTCTTTCCCTTCATCTCATTCCTCTTTCCTGCAGGTTTCAACACAAATAAATTATGCTTTTGTGTCTTCACTGTTTTCCTCCCAACTTATCTCCCCTATCCCTCTGCCCTCCATCCATCATCTGACTTTCATATTCAGTAAACAGAGGCTGACCCTTTGTCCATCGCATTCAGACTGTTTTCTTGCATAACACTCTCTGCATTCTCCACCCTCTCAGCTCCTTCCCTCTCCCTAGACAGATACTGTATAGCTTTTTATTTGTCCAGACCAAACAGTGTCTATCTGAACCATCTCTTCTTGTCCTGCTTCTTGTCTCTCCACTGAGGTTATTTCTTAGGCCTGGGCATACACATATCATTCTTTGTTCCTTACTGTATTTGTAAAAAAAAATACCAATGCTTCCCATTTTAATCTTAAAACACAATGTAAGTGACATTTAGTGTGAGCACTTGAATACACACTCACATGCATATATATGGGCTTATATATACATATATATATATGAATAATGGAAAAACCTTAATTCAGGAGTATATTGTTATGAAAATCTGGTGTTTGTGTCATATCTAATTAATGTGTAGCATATTGTACATAGCATCTATATATCAACACTACACCCACAAGACTGTCACCTGCTGTGTTACCATGGCAATGATGGCAAGATACCTCATGGCAGGTACATTTAGCTATCATCACTAATTAGAGCTCATTAGCCCATCAGTCTGAACTTTTTCTTCTTCTTCTTTTTTTTTTTTTACCAAGATGGGGGAACACAAAGAAAAGTCACGCTGCTGGGTGAGTGGTGAGGTGGACTGATATAACCAGAATGCAATGATAACACCTTAAGTGTCATTAAACAGAAACAGAAGACACAGATGAAGCGCAAATGCCATCATGTCACTGTCAGAAGTTGCACATTATCAAATCCACACCAATGACAGAGAGAAGTTGGTGGCTTTAATCAGCTGTCTCACATTTATCATTTAGTAAACTGGGTCCTGAAGAGATTTCAGCACCATGGACAGCAACTGCTTAATGAAGAAGTTTGAAAGCACCCTGGTAAGTCTGCCAAAGGCGAACAATGCTATTACAATAAAGAAATGTGATCAGACTCATGGGACACC
>OMNW01002401.1:7458-22932 GCA_900303245.1 Selene dorsalis | reverse complement strand
CTAAAAAAAAAAAAAAAAAAAAAAAAAAAAAAAGCCTCCCTCACTATTAAACATTTCTCGTCCACATGCAGTTAATTTGCTGTTGGCCAGCTCCATAACAAGCTCCAATGCATTTTGTATGCACAGGGTTTTTTCTAACATAAGGGGAAAGATAAATATATCATTAAATTCCAAACCTGCAATCTCCATTATTGATTTTTCTCTCACACAATGAAGACATCCCATTTTATTTCTAGTAATTGCAATTCACTTGAAAGAATTTCAAACCACCACGCATCCCACTTTCCCTTGGAAGTTCTCACATCACCTATTCCTACTCCCTTATACCCCCCCATGTCCTCTTTCCAATTGTTATTCACTGCATCTGCTCACTAATGGAAGCTTTAAAAGGACTATTAAGGAAGGAAATTATGGTTAAACAATTCAGATATATTTAACAAACCTCTTAGCCGTTTCATTTTCTGCATTAGCAGTGATGATTCAATGGGGAAGGCTGAGGTAAGGTGTCAGCTAAAAGCCCATAATGAAGCAGACTGTTTGTCAGGCAGGAAGATAAGAACTGTAATTGCCCCGGGTCCTGTATTGTCAATATGCATCCTAATGCCTTCCAAGGCTGTTTGGATGTAAGAGCAGGTGCTTTGGCTTCTTCTGTGAGATAACATGTGGCTGTAGCTGATGGAGCTGCTGGATGTGTGAAGGAGAAAAAAGGTAGCTATTTGAATATGGAAAGCATAGTAAACCTGCTGGAGTGTCCATGTTTTGTGGCATCTCAGTGGTCAAGCTGTTTCTCAAGCGTCAATGGTTTAAATTTAATGCAAGTGTGTACCTTATATGTGCACACCGATGCAGGCACACATTTGTACAAGGGGTGTGTGGTCATACATGTATAGTACATTCATTTGTGTGCTCTACCTTTGATCACCCCACTGTTAAATGTTCTTGCTAGCCCCTGACCTGGTAAGCTTTTAATGGAAAGCTACGGGTTGGCCTTTTCTCTCCGTGGCCTCTGCTGTGGCATGTTTCACTTTGGAAAAAGAAATACTCGCTAATTAAGATACTTAGTCTCCAGGGGTGGTTCTCTGCAGCCAGTTTTTGCTCACTGTGGGAGTGCAAGGTTGACAGGCACCACAAATGTCCATTGAAATCACAGGATGAGAGAGAGAGAGGGAGAAGGAGAGGGAGAGAGGGAGTGAGAGACAGAGGGTGAGCTTCGTTTCAGGAGGTCATGAAAAGAACATTAAGAAGCTCATATCACTGAAATTGAATTTGTTATTTTAATGGGACAGTGTCTCACAAAATGGCGTTCTTATTGGATTCAACATATGTCATGACTTCCTAAAACGGTTTCTGGTTTTAACTACAAGGCATGATAAAGATTTGTAGATCCCTGTTTCAAATGTTTTATTGTGAAGTGCCTTTAAATCAATATTGGGGAAATACAGTGAACGTAGAGCTGGATCTGACTGACTGACTGACTACAAATGAATGTCCCAGATCCTGAATGTGTAGCTATCACCTTTGTAAGACAATAATAGGCTACATTGTTATGTTTAAAGGTTATTCCACTGTCCCTTTTGATTCTAAAGTGCTTTTTAAAGTTTTTAACATTTTAAAACGCTTGCAGGACGGTGTACGGCTGATATAGTGTCTGCTGTATGGCATCCAAATTAAATTGCAGTTAGTTTTATTAATTGCTGTTTATTTCAAATACACCACACTCACAAGCATTTATAGTCTTTAAAGAAAACACTCTCCTATCAAAATTATTTACTTACTTAAAATGTAGTATTAGCCTTGTGTTAATAAAATTTAGAACATCTCAGAATAAAGAACAACCGGAATAATTGTGATACTTTTTTTTTTAATTGAGTTTTGAATCACTATTTTTTAGTATTATTTTTAATTGATATATATATTATTGATTGAAAACTGCATGTTTTATAAAAAAAAAAAAAGAAAAGAAAAAGAAAAAAATTAGGAAGTGAGGCTTGCTGGGAAATCGTGATGTGACCAATGAGAACACTGGCTCACGTTTGTAATAAGGTCAGTTTTTTTTTCTTAACCTCATGGCAACAAGCGCCGTCTCTTCAGCTATATGAGTTTACTGCTGAACTGACGGCAATAGAAAACTTTTTATTCACCGTGTTTCGAGTGCATTGGACGCCACGTGTAGCCGGATGCTAACGTTAGCTGGGCTAGCTACAGTCTCAACCGAAAACAATCGGGACCGGAAGTGTGACATGAACGGTGTTGTTAATGAGTTTACGGTGCGCGGGGCCGGAGGATGAACCGCTAATGGGTGAGTACAGGTTTCTATTTCTATGGAGCTCAATCAGTGCTGTAAATCTGTTTATTGACTCGTATGTGTTGGAAAATGCGCAGCCAACTAATCTGTGTGTGTGATAACGTGGCCGCTGTGATGATGAGTAATATGCTTGTGACTATTTTGATCTGGCGCTGCCGTCCATTCATTTCTACTGCGCAATAATTGTTGTGGTTTGGGTCATGTGCTTACTGACACGCTGTGTGATCTTTGTGTTGAGTTGGTAGTGATGGTTGGCATAAACATTTATGAATTTCTGTGGTGATTTCAGCCCAGAAAAAGAAGAGTTGACAAATATGACACTAAGGCTGCTGTCTGATGTAGTGATCAAAAGACCGGTTTGGTGGATAAGAGTAGCATGGTAACCATCTCTATGGTGACAAAGATGGCCATTGTCTGTAGTGGTTGTTAGGGTACTCTTGTGTGAAAGCACAAAGGTAGGGCCACAAGAAAAGCATCTTCATCGGTGCCAGTCACAGTTATGCTACTGTGAGGAATCCAGGTCTCCAGGTGCCTGTCAGCCCAAAAGTTATGAACCAAAATAGTAGGTGGTTTGGTCAAATGGTAGCACTGCTGCTGCTACAGCTGCTGCTGCTGCTGCTGCTGCTGCTACTGCTACTACTACTACTGAAATCTGTTAAAGTAGTATTGGAGATATCTTGCCAACAGGCAAACAGACAAGTAAGATAAGGTTGCAAACATAATGTCCTTGGTGTCCTTCTCCCTTCCACTGCTGCAGCTGTGGTGCGAATGTGACTCCTTGGGGACCACCGGTGCTTTACACAAGCCTCCAACAATGTCAGAATCTTTTCCTCTGGGTGTAAATCTCATTTACTGGTGGAACGGAAATGTCAAACATTTCCTCAGCTGGCCAAGTTGGCTTGACATCATTCTATGTGCTTTTCTCTCTTTCTCTCTCTTACCAGTCACATAAATCAGATACAACCACCTGGACATTATCTCCTCTTAACATGTGCTCCATTAGCCCTTTAAATACCTTGTGCTTATAGGAATAACATAAACAACACTCAACAGTAATCTACAGAAGCTATGCTGATTTTTTTATTTCCCCTGCCTGGGGGGCATTTGCCACAGACCTTACTAGACTCATTATGATGATTTACTTTGCAGCTTGATGTTTACACCCCAGGACAATCATACATGATTACCTAATGAATTCAGAAGGAAAAATAAGGCCTAGAGGAGAACAGAGAATAGCAAGGTGGGCATCTAATTAATGTACTCTTTTTGCAGAATAATGATCCAGTCTTGTGTATGTGAGAGAGTCTGCGGTGGTGCTGATGAGGGCTTGTTGGATGATTACCAATTTCTAATTCCCTGCACATCTCAGAGAGAAGGTAAAATTGGTTGCAGGCTTCAGAGACTGGATACCTGCTTGTCTTTGAAAATATCCCTATTACCGAGATAATTCTCAGCTTGGACTGTCCTAATTTTATGATAACATTATTTAATAATTTTTATATATAAATATTTGCTCAGTCATGGTCGGTTTGCCAGCACACAAAGAACCAAAATAAACACATAATTTTAATGTGGACTAATGGAGGTGTAGCTGCTGTGATGCTTTCAATGCGTTATCAGCAGGATATTCTTTTCAAACCTACAACCAGGAACAGATTGCTGGATTTTAACTTACCACAAATTCAAGATCTGAAGAAATTAAAAAAGGCTAAGATGAAGTTGGATGGATTAATAATTTATGTGGCGACGTACCCTGCAGGCCTTTGAATTTGGAGTTTGTGCTGTGCTTGTTTGTGTCGAAACACAACACAACAAAACAGCTTAAGGTTGAATCTCTGGATATTCAAAAGTGTTGATTTGGAAGAAGAACATCAGATTCCACATCCACTTGCAGTATCTTGAGAGATATTTTAAATTGTAAACAAAATGATCTCGTGAGACAAAGGACTGCAGTCTTAATCCATTTCAAATGCTGCATTTAAATTCAAAACAAATAACCAGTGTGCTAATGTTATCAGCATTACAGTTTGTCCTGCTGCCTGAATAAGTACAGGCAGAAGTAATGTTAGTTAATTTGCTGTAGTATGGCGCTGCATTGTGAGAATATAGCTTTAATTTTGAAAATCTAAATTGAACTCGTGAAACATTTTACACAATGATTTAGAAACCAAACAGTTTTTACATCAAATCATAATGGCTTCATTTTGATCAACTACAACAGTGCTGCATCAGTAAGATACATGCTGAACTCTCTCTAAATATAATTACCACATTTTGATAGGTTATACATTACATTTCTACAGGAAGAATGTGGACCCTTTTTTTTCTTCTACCACAGTGAATAATAACAACCCTATTTAGTTCATCATTGTGGCGAAGTTGCTTTCATTTGACAAACACTGCCGTGCTACATACACGGAATACATTTTAAGAAAGACTGAGAACCACACATTTTCCTAATTTTTGTTCAGTGAAATCCAGCAAATAAACCATTTTACTAATAAACAAAACAAATAATCCAACTATCCTCCATGGCTCTTCTGGACAAAATTAGACCGTGGACAAATGAATCAGTTTCAGAAACCTTACACTGATATACAGTACATTATCTGCTGTGTCTTAATACCTGTTCATGTCAGACCATTTTGGATAATTGTTTTTAGAAAATCCATTACATCGTCAAATAGGTTTGTTTTAGAATAGTGTCTCATCAATTGTGGTCCAATAAAACAAGAGCTGTAGGGTTATTGCTTTTATTGATCTTTAGGAACAAGAGACTCTGGTTTTGCTTTGCTCCCAAATGCATTTTTTGTCCAGTTGGCAGAGCTCTAATGCCGTTTCTAAGAGAGCAAACACTCCAACACTGAAGAAAAAGAGGAAGTCATTCTCTATGCCTGCATCAATACAAATAAAATGTCCGGAGGCAATGTATATGAAATATTTACTGATCACACTGTTAATATTTTCTCCCCTTTTTATATGAATTCACTGTTACCTAAGTGCATAGCTCATAGTGTCTTTTACAGCCCACTCATCTCTGCTCTGGAATCTGTCCTTCATTACGCCAATGTACCCGGTGACCAGCATAAGGAGTTTACGTCAGTGCCCATGAACACCTGTGACTAACTATGTCTTTCACTGCACTCTCCCCCCGTTTTCTCTTATAATGTCAAACAGTGCCCAAAATACACCCCCGCACCACCATCACTTAGATACTTTGTGCTGAGAAAATGACTATTATTCATGCTGTACTTTGCTATGCCCTAAAACAAAGCACTGCAGTGTAGACGGCAGAAACATCCGGCTGCTGATTATAATTTGTAGTCATCGGGGGGAAAAAACTGCTTTTGATTACAAACTTTCAGTTTAACCTTTACCTGGTTTTCAAAATATAGTCACGTTGGGTGTTGACAACATTAAAGTAGGGCTGGGCGATAAAACGGTAATGATATATATCGTGAAATAACTTTTCCTTGATAGAAATACGAGACATGGTCGATAGAAAGTGGATAGGTTTCATTCATCCATATTTTGACGGACAATACAAACAGCCAATGATAATGAGAGTTGCACCCCGCTGAACCAATCATGTGGCTGGAATAGAGCCACTCCTGGTTAGGTTGACACACACAGCACAGGAAGACACATCGGAGTAGCAGCCACTGCCACAGCATGTCAACATGTGTGAATGTTTGGGCTGCTACAGCTGTGCACGTCAGCAAAAGAAAATGTGAAGGAGAACTCTGATGACTGACTGTGAAAAGACGCGTGGCACATCATGTTTACATGATCCGATTGATGAAACTCTGATACAGTACTCTAAGTAACGCTAAACTTTCACAATGGAGACACCAGGCAGTTGGAGTGGATCGCGGTCCGGCCGTGTTCACACAACAAACGGACTGCCGTCACGCTGCGGTCATGATGCGGCTGCAGCTGCTCACCCCAGAGCGACTGTTGTGTTCACATCGACACCAAGGCACCAAGTTCAACTGTGCCGACCTAATCACTGCCCAGAACGAAGCAAGTGCTGATGCCCCCCCCCACGACCCAAGACACTGACAGAGATAGTGCTGCATTGACTGGGATTTCTTGTGGCCCCATTTCATTTTTCACCTTAGAACATACCTGATAACTGATATCTGATATCTGATCTGATGAACCTGATATCCCTATGCATTTAAAAATAATGTGTCTCCATGCATGCATACATAGAGAGTGGGAAACGTACTCCATATTCAGGGCTTGATTTGCATCAGCGATAGGCCAGCTGTTTGAAAAGGATCATCAGCCTCTGAGCTAGTGTGCAGCAGTGAAGTGCCATTTGATGATTATTATTGTTATTCAACCCATGTAAGTCTAGTCTAGTTTGGTCTACTGTACCTGAATTTACTCTCATATATTTATAAATTATGTACTTGGAATCTAGAAACCCCTAGGTGGCCCAGAGCACAGTGGGAACCAGCATCCACTGACATACTGTACAGCACCGCAGCGTAGTCTCTTTGTAGCCAATTATAACTCTGTAACATAAACTAGAACTTAATACTTTATATTTCAGAGGCCAGAGCCCTGAACTCCTTAAAAGTCAAGTCCCAAGGGGAATTGGTAAAAGCATTGCATCATAACGGGTTTAGCCCAGTGCAGCGCTCGAGGCCATCTAGTCTACTAGTCATCCAGAGAAAGCTATTACACAGAGAGGGTCACAGAAACACAGTCTGTGGACCTTTTTAAATGTTGAGCACACAGAAAATCTACAGAAAGGAAGAAACCCTGCTTGAATAGATTTTATGTCGTAAATCAAAGAGCAGTGTTGTTTCAGGATTTAGAGCTGGCTCGGAAGTCTGACTGGCCGAGTTTGGCTGGGATTCATCGAAAACACTGTGTAAAAATGCATCGTGTTTTGATCACTGTAACTGTTATGTCTCTGTCACAAGGAAATGTGTGAAACTGATTTGTGGGGGAGGGGAGTCAGAAAATTGGGAAGGAAAAATCATTTTCTTTTTCCCTTGTGCAGAGAAGAATGTTTTACTTATTTCACTCCTTTAATTAAGCTTCTTTGACCCTTTGAACAACACTGATCACAAAAATGTTACGTTTATGAAAAATTCATCTTTACAGCAGCCTCTGGTGACATGATAAAATAAACGTTATGACTCCACAAAACTGAATCAGGTTTCAATGAGAAAAACTAATGAAAATCAGAATAAGAACAAATAACAGGCACAAGGTAACACAGCAGAGTCGCTTCCTCATTATAACAGCGGCATGTCTTTGTGATGTTTGAGGCAAATAAAATGGAATAAAGAGTGCAGTAAATGGATTTTACAGAGAGTTATGTAAATGAGGTGTGGTATAAGAACTGTTACAGCACTGTAATGAAAATGAGGAGCCTTTGCTTTCCATTTCAGGAAATAGTTCTCAGTTCAACAAGATGATGTAAACTCACTAATAACTCTGAAGAGGTCTTCATATTCTGACGCACTGAGATGACTTGGTGACTCACGGAGGGCTGCTCTCCAATTCAAATGAAACGTTTTGTGCGGAGAGAGTCTCTCACCACCAGGATAAGTGAAGACTGAAGTCTGATGTCTTTAAAGCTATATAGGACAACTTCTAATCCAGTGGTTTCACTAGATTATCTCCGTTTGCTTGAGTGTAATGACCGGCTTTTAGCACATGCAACTTTCTCCTCTTCAGATGATGATAGACAGATGTGTGTGGCTACTGAAAGAAATGCTTCAAAGCTGTATGAAAGTGTAATCAGGAGGAAGACCAATCCAACTCATTCTAGAAGTGGCACAACATGCTGTTGCAATGTTATATTTTTATTTTAATGATCAGGCTCTACAAGATGTAACCCAACATTTTATCTTTAATCATGTGTGATATTTGATTTAGAAATCTACTTACATTTCCCTGTTATTTTCCCTAAATTCACACTGATTCCCTTGTAGAACTGAAAACAGCGCAGTCCTTTAGGATCTGCTCTGTCTTCTCTCGTTCCTCCCTGTGCAGTTCCTCTGGTTACACACCATAGAATAAATCTATGATCTATAGTGCTGTCTCCATGGGGTGACGGGTAATATGCAAAACAGCTCAGCCCAGCATTCAGCAGGAGCCATAAATTTGCAATGAAGAACTGGGAGGAGCTCAGGAGGGCTCTGATTAGAAAAAGAGGTGGTAGCCGTGCACCATTTCCTTTTGCCTTCTCAACATTCTCGTCACACATCTCCAACGTCACGCTCTATGTCGTGCCATAAAACCAAGATCGTTAAAAACACCTGCACCGGGCCACTAAAGCTCACCTCTGGTTTGATCAGGAGAATGTACAGTCACAGATTTGGATGGCGCTGGCACACATGAGATTCTGCTCTGAACTGGAAATGTTGTAGGTTGAAGTGAGCATTGATTAGTGGCAGCAGAACAGGTAATGCCCCCCCGCTCTGCATCAATACGTCAAAGTTGCCCTTTTCCTACAGTCCCAGTTGTTACTGCAAATCTCTGGCTGTCAAAGCTGTGTGTGTTTTCCGTGCTGAAATAATTGACATTAAAGAAGATGACACCACTGGCTAAAATATAGACATCACAAGATGATAAAAATAAGTTATGTGATGTGTCATGTTGTTAAAGTGTCATCACTACCTGTGACGTATTGGTGTATAAACTACAAGTGTTATGTTTTGGTATGTTACAGGAGTAAAATAGACTAAAATCTAAAAGAGACATAAAATTGTAAACCTTTAAACAAACAGACATGTCAATAGTGGAAGGTATAAGAAAAACAATGAATAAATGTCATTAGATGACCTTTAACATTATTATATTAGGTTATGAGTACTGATGCATCTGATGCATTTTACTGTTGCAGCTGGAGTCCTTTATATACAATTACCCAGTGTTGTCCAGTGGCCTGGAAGAAAAGTGGTGTCACAGTATGGTCACAATATAAATCTTGGGGGTGCTTGATACACAATTTTTAGAGTTTTCTGTATTCTTTGATTTTCTTTTTTTCAGGGGGAAATATTGGAAAATTTGAACAAAAATCGATGCGTATCCCTGTCAACAACTTATTGACATCTGAAATAATACAGTGGGTTATAAGATAAAAGCACCAAGGGGGATCTTTTTATTTACTTTAACAATGTGTTGTATTTTTAAACTCATAAACATAAAAAATAGATACTCCCATTCAAAATTAGTATATTAGCATAATATGGGGTGTAGTCATATGGAAAATTTGATATCGCGATTACAGTGACCAAATTATCACGGTTATCGATATGCAATATTCTTAAATGCAACAAAGTTTATTTATCAGGAAACGTTCCTTAGAGTAAATTTACTTACACTTTCCACTAAAAATACAATTTCTTGAGCAAAATATGGAGACAGCCGTTAATATGGACTCAGCTTGTCATTATCAGTTCTTTTAAGCGTTCATCTGGATTAGCAGTCATATTAAATGAATGTCACGTTGCCTTAGATTGTGTCGGCTTCGCTCAGTGGACCTGAATCGACCGGGTGCTTACAGTGTTGGTGTAGAGAGCTGTTAGTGTGTGAGAGCTCAGTTTTACAGTGGATGCAACTTGAAATGGTCCCACACCTTTGACAAGGTCTCGCTGTCCTTTTCTTCTGTCTTTCCTCGGCTTTGCTTCTCTGATCGCTCCACTGAAATCTGAGGATGCTGCGCGTCAATAATAAAGGTCCCTGTGAAACACAGGTGGAGCATGCGCCATATAATGCCAACGAAAGTAATTAAACGAAGCTTCAATTTAAAAAAAATCCAAAAATACGCCCATATACTAAGGATTCTTCCTTTTTCTTTCCGCCATGCTTTTGATCTAGATTCCTAGATTCCTTACAAGCTACATACGCGCTGTGCCTGCATAGGGAGACTTGGGTGAGGCTGTTATTATATATCCCGATTACCCACCGAGATAATGAAATTAATTTACACACAGACGGTTAGTACCTCCACGTAAAACCTTTACTGAGATTAACCGTAATACCGGTAATCGTTACATCCCTAGCATCATTACCATCACAAGGGTCTGCCAGCATGACTCTGTGACACCAGGCACTGTTTCAAACAACACTGTACGGTGTGCATGTCTTTGGGAGAATGGCTTAGAGAGTGGCTTGTGGGGTATAAAGTACATTCTCAGATAAACAGATTTTCTCTCCTCAATGAGATTTTCTTTTTTCCCCCAACAATGAGATTTTCTGTTCTCACTGCATTTCCATCACAGTATAGCCTCCTCCTCTGAGAACCAGAACCTTAGGCAGTTAGTCACATTAAAGCTGCCTCTTCCATGCATCACCATGTGGCAGGCAACTCGTCAGCCTGAAAAGATGTTGAAGCCCTCACCTTTTTCCCCTCAAGTTATCAGCTCTCACTCACCGAAACCCTGATGCTGTCTGTCAGTGAATGATGAATACCGAACACTGTGTGCTTTTTTCCCTATGTGTGTGTGTGTGTCTGTGCACATGTTTACTCTTTTCAGACTAGTGTTACTTCAGTTACATTTTGGGGGAGCTGGGCCGTGTCCCTTTTGTGTGATTCCGGCACATCCTTGCCCCTGGCTTTGGTAATCACCTGCTCAGGTCGTCCTCTCCCAGCTGCTGGGGATGATTTGGGTGAGAAGGTGGAGATTAAACGTGGCTCTGAAGTTTCTCTTTTTGAAAAACAGCCTCCACTCTGCCAGCTGCCATATCCTCCACTCTCTTATCTCAGTGGGCTTTGAAACTCACAGCAAAAACAACGCACATAAGTTGGTGAGTCTGCACAGATTTTTTTTTTTTCAACCTAAACTTCAAAAAGCCACATTGGTAGATATAAAAATAGAAACTGTCATAAATGCATTAATCATTTAACTCTGTGACTCCAATCAGCTGGGTCTTCACTGTACCATGCATAAAGTATTCCCCAGGTTCAGGCTGTAGAGGAAGCATAATCACAGGAGACAGCTTTGTTCTCACAGCCATGTTGTGTGCTGAGATCGCTATCTGAAGAGGAACATCTGTCTGTCTGAAGCTGTAAGCTTTTGTCATACCAGGCTCCTGCATCCGGCTCCGAAAGAAATCCACTTAACACACACACACATACACATACACACACAAACTGATAACAAATACACATCAGGATCCAGCACCGGCAAAAACATAAGGAATGTGTGTCAGTTTCTCTCAGATGCTCTGACAAAAGACTACCAGAGGAGCTGCATTCAAAGCAATCACACCGCTTTTTCAGAGAAACTGAAACCATTCCCCCTGGATGGAACGTATGCTTGTTATCTGCTCCTGCATCATAAATGATAAAAAATGACGCTTTGGACTTTTGGAATTTTTTTTTTTTGGGGGGGGATTTTCCACGTACTCATGTTCACAAAGCAAGTAAATCTCCGACAGAGGGGCAAGCCTGCAGGAAGGTATTAGGTATAAAGTGGTGTGTGGAAGTGCTGCTCAGCTTCAGGGCTCCTGCAGGGGCACAGGCTGATTTACTGTCTGCCAAACTGATGAGTCTGAGAGCGAGCCAGTTATTGGCCAAGGCCACTCTGGCCAGGTGTGAGAGAGATTACAGCCTTTAGCTGGGAACAGCACCTTTGCCCAGTGAGACGTCTGGCAAATGAGAAACTGGCCACATGTTCTGTTGCCAGAAAAGATATATGAAGTCATCAACTGCAGTGACAAACTGTGAATAAAGGGGTGTGTTTTCACATCTCCATATTCTGAAACCATCGCATGTGTTTCACTATGAACAGAGTAGTAGATGGTTTTCAGGAGATTTGATACAAAAACTTCCAACACCATGCAGTTAATAAGTTCTCCAGTTCCACGTTTTGGGCTAGAAATTAATATACTCCTTCCTGCTCCATCAGCACATGCTCACTTCCTTCAGGACTGCTTTTGGACAGAGAAGTAAATGTGCCTGTTAAAATTCTGGCAATTTTAAATAAGTTTCTCATATCACAACACCAGATGGACAGTCTGGGCTATATTTACACAGTGGTCTTTCATAGAGCTGCTATCAAAGTATTTTGTTTTTCTAAACTGGACATAATCTTTCCAGTTCCCTGTTTGCATATATACCAATGGCCAATCACTGTATCCTCTTCAACTTTAACTTTTGATTTATGGTCCCATAGGCAGATTTGCTCCAGCCAAGTGCAGCCCAGCACGGACGGATGATACAACATAATCAAATATACACGGTATCATAGTGAGGGTTTAAAATGTGGAGTTTGTTTAAACTATCATTACCATCCAACCTAGTTATCAATAGTTTAAAGAACTTCACCATTTTCAGGCATCATCAGCTGATTGTCAGCTGACCCATCCTGGGCATTTTACAGTTTTATGATGGTGATAAGGAACTTGTCATAGTTTATAGTTCCTCTGTTTGATTGAGTTAGCCAGCAGCTGTTCTGGCTAACTCAAATGTGAACAGTTTTCTAAACCACAAAACTGTTTCCACAATGCTCAATGATGTATCACAGGTCAAACGAGAAATCTATCCCACATTGAAGACCATTTAGTAACTGTTGTGAGACCTTCAAACAAACTGGATGAATGGTTTTCAGCATTTGTTGCTGGGATTGTTTTTGGATACTGCTAACTAGCTTTTAACACTAGTATTTATTTTTTATCAGTTTTCTTGGCATGCTAAAATTGATGCTTTTGCAATAGATATAACATTTTTAGACATGTAGACAATTTAGTTCATGACACATTTACAAGATAGTTTTGGAAGCAAGAAAACTGTTGGCATCAATTCGACACCAAGATGACTTGTGAGTGTGCTTCATTTTACAAAGGGACAAATAGACTGGGAAGTGGATTGATGAAATTAATAATCAATATCTGATGGGCTGATATTTGGGGACAAGGGTGGACTTATGTCTTCAGCCGAATTGAGCCAGTCAAGTCTTAAAGAAATATGTCAACAGAGACAGAATAACTCCCAGAGAAACTGGGGTGAAATTAGCATATGTTCCATCCAAGTTGGCTGGCAGACGCGATAAACATATAAAAACAATATAATCAGATGTTGACTTGAGCGCGCACTGTGACAAAGATGACAAAAGCTGACACAACACTTTGTGTCACTGAGCCTTACTATATTTATCAGACTGCAGTGTTTTCAGGGCAGAGAAGCTTACAGTTACAGACACTAGGCCATAGGCATTTTTCACCTTCAGATGAATGTTAGTCTGAAGACGTATTCATACACAATTTACAATTGTAATCCGCGAAAGAAAACATCTCTATAACAGCCCGGTACAGTATGCTACTGACTCTTTTTGGCTACATTCCCCGACAAAATTCACAATAAATTCTGTTGTGTTTCCCTGTAAAGACACATAAACATGCACATCAGCAGCTATGCCTGTATAATGCTGAATGAATATTCTTTAGCCAAAATTAGATGGAGCATCCCTCTGGTTGTTGCTGCTGCAAACTCTAAACACTGATCACAGTTCACTCATTGAAATCCAGTCTTGATTTGCACATATCCCAGCAGGCTTTTGGCATGAATATTGTTTTATTTTGACTTTATTCTTTCATTAATAAGTGCATTATTCATGTTCTATATTTGTTGTGCTGCGTATTGTCAGCATATTTGTCAGGAAGACACGCTCTCTGGAATATCATTTATAGAGCTAGTGTTTACTGTATTCCCAAGAGGAGTGACAGGCCATTAGCAAAGGATTTTTCAGAATCCAGACTTTTCACCTTGGAGACAGTCGCTGGATGGAAATATGCTTGGCCAAGCGAATTTACCACTCCTCACGGAAAGATACATCATTCTCAACAGAGATTATAGAGAAATTTGTCCTTTACTGCATTTCTTCTGTTTGCTTGCCGTTTGAATACTGATATAGATGAAGCATATGTTGCAAACTGTGGATTTACTGCAGCGCGACGTGTCAGTAACGCAGCTGTGTTGAATCTCCTCTAGTCCAGGGAAACTTGGTGACTTTTAATCATGGCTGCGGTCTCCTGGCAGGTGGTCTAAGTGCCCTTCATTACAGCCCGATCCTCCTCCAGAGAGCATACTCCACGGCTGCTGCAGACGTGGACGCCCACATTACCTGCAGACCATTAATTAACCAGAAAAGAGCTTCATCTCAGCAGTGGCCCTCAGCTGCGCAAACCACTTTAAGCTAGAGGCTAAAATTTTTGGACAAGATCAATGGTAATTCTCTTCATATATATCAACCCAAAAGACATCCAGACAGGCAGGGACCATCAGCTAATGTCAGGAGAGAGAAGCCATCAGAGGAGGATGACTCTTAATTCCTGCATGAGTCAGTCTGGGTGCTGGCGTGTGTGTGTTTGTGTGTGTGCAGTTCCAGGTCCATTTGTTGTGAGGCAAAATGTCCTCACAATAACAGTAAGATGGGCTTGGTGTTAGGTTTTGAGTTGGGACTTCAGATGGGGTTGATATTACACTAGACATCAACATAAGTTGGATCTACTTTTAACATGGGATTAAAGGAATTTTTACCACTTACTAACACTATTGAGTAGTGCACTAGAAAAGTCAGAGCTGAAGACAGGAAGAAGACAGGAAAAGGACGGATTCACAGTTTCTGGGGAGAACAAAAAAATCCACAGTTACTATAAAGTGAAATTTGTGCAAAAATACTTTCCAAAGTGTGTCCGAAGTTACTAAAAGACTTCTGCAGCCAATTAAGTAACGGTCTTAGTAATACAAAACTTCCCCTGCAGCTCAGCAAAGAAACAAAGACGCGAAGAGGGTATCCATAATGAGACTGTATGAAAAATGAGCTTTTAATCTCACATATGTACTGACAAAGCTTCATGTTAAGGCTGCTGCATGTAAGCTTTATGCAGAAAGGTGCTGTCACATGTTTCCATGAGTCAGTCTCTTCGAACCATCTTGTGAGCGGCGCACAAGCCAAGGAGCAGTTCGCCTTCGAGACTCACGCTCACCACAGCTCGATTTCCACCACTTGAGTAATGACTAAATAAGTAAGTTAAATAATGATTGAATAATTACTTGGATTAACTTTTGAATACATTTTTACACTTTATGTGAGAATGAAAATGAGTGTGTAGAAAAAACTCTATTTGTCTGTAATGAAAAATGTTTCAGAATATGTGTGTGTGTGTGTGTGTGTGTGTGTGTGTGTGTGTGTGTG
>OMNW01002394.1:3148-26781 GCA_900303245.1 Selene dorsalis | reverse complement strand
TTGCGCGCGCACAACCACCCCCCCACAAAAAAAACTTCACTTTTTCTCTGTAAATCCTGCCAGAAAAGTCGAAGTCAAGAGCTGCCGTCTCCCTCGTCTCTTCACTTGCTTTGGCATCAACTCTTCACACGGCAGCTGGGAGTTTGAGCATGCTGTAAGTATAATGCATCGATTAAGCAGGCACACAACAGGGGAGGAAAATGAATGTCAGATGACTCATAAATATGAGTCCTCAGGTTAAAAGAAATCTCACACAGGCATTTGCACTGTGTGTGTGATTCATCTTTCAAACTTTTTTTTTCCCCCAGTAAACTGATAAATTATTAATACAGAAACATATTGAAAAACATTGTGCTAGGTATGTTTCTGATAATTGCAGCATCTTTGACGACCCACTGTTTTGTCAAAATTAAAAAAAAAAAAAAAAAAAACTAAAAACACAACAATCTGCCCCATTTTCTGTCAGACTGCACAGCATCTGTACCCGACACATGCTACGCTAAATCACCTGTGTCATTATCATCTGCTGCACCAAAAGCTCTGCCAGGATGCAGCTATACGTGAACTGTGAGAGAGTGTCTCAGAAAAACACAGCTATTGTTCCTCTAAACATAAAAACACAGCGTTCAAAGTCGGCCCATTGTTTTAATAAAGGAGAAGTCGTGCTGCAGCGTGACAAGACTGGAAATGAATCCGCTCGCAGCGTTGCAACAAGTGGAATCATTCAAGTTAAAACTTTAAAGAAAAAGGTTTTTGCATGATGAAATAATTGTAACCTCATTGACAATCACACCTCATGCCTCCAGTGCTGCTGGATTTCCCACTGAAGAACACAGTGTGGGTCCTGTTGGGAATTGTTGAGCCTTAACAGAACCCAAATTAATTATGAAAGCTATGGATATGCAGAGAGCTGCCGATGTCTGTCCTCAATGGAGTGAAGAGGCTGAAAAAAAACTGGCAGATGAAACGGGAGTTAGATCAAAATAATAAATAAAGACAAAAACAAAATCTTTTAAACAAGTTGCATATGGTCCCAAATTGACTCCACAGGGAAGTCTTCAAAAACACAGGTGAGCCTACACGGATGATTGACAGGAAGGCCAGCCAATAATTTACCCTGTGTAACACTGAAAACATGTTTTTCTGTACCTCATCACTTGAACCTTCAATTATTGATTTCCTGTCCACAAAAACACAACTGTAAAAACACCACTGACGCACCATCACCTTAGGATATCACCATGACAACCATGTTAGCTTAGAGTTTACACATTATCATTCATGTGAGGTCATGTTCCTGTCCACCTGATGCTCAGTTATTTACCGTCCTTTTCCTGCTAAGTTTTGGTCTCCTCCGATTCTAGAGGAAAAAAAAAAAGTTTCACCACAACAATCAATAAATCAAACTTTCACATGTCCAAAGTGCTTTACAGGTGACAGACAACCTGTCCAAGAAAATGGAATAAATATGAGCAGTAAAAAAAAAAGTAAGCCTTATGCACAAAAGAGAAAAAAAAAAGTAATGTAAAGTAATAATTTGTCTGTCTGGCTCTCGACAAGTCACACAATGTATTTAGCAACCTGTCACCGAGGTGCGGGTGACAGACAACAACCTAACACACAGTGATTTGATTTATTATTAATATAGAAAAATAATTGGTGCAGCTTTGAAGAGTAGTTATTCAAAAAACAGCTTGTAATGACTAAACATGATAAGAAAGAGTCGTAAGAAAAAAAAAAAAAGTCTCCAACACACAAAGTGGGGATAATTATGCACTTACAAAATAATTACATGAACTTTTCTCTGCCTGCTTTGACCTTTAACAGTTTCTAGGTCCCGAAATTGTCTTGAGTGTCGTCAAGCTGTCGTGTGGATCTAATTCTGACGTGCTTTTATGTTATTCTTGGCTCGAGCTAATTTGGAGAGAAAAAAACAACAAAAAAAAACGTATGGTTTAAAATGTTGTTTGAAGAAAATTGGCTCTGGCTGACTGATGTATAATAATTACCCTCTCTAACACAGGCAGGTAGATGATCAGGCAAAAAACTCTCCTCTGGCTCTTATCACATATTTTCTCATTTATTTTTTATCAATTTATAAATGGATTTCATTTTTAGCTCTGTGGGGGTCACTGCCCCAAATGTAAGGGATATCATGTTTTCTTCTCTCTCTCCAGTCATGCAAATATAATCGTACTTGGGAGAAATATTCAGTTGCGTGATAGTGACTGGGACTTTTGTGAAATCTCAGAGGTGGCACAGCTTTTTTTAGGCATGGCTCAACCCACTCTGTTGGAGGTGCTGCCTTCTAAAATACATTTGAAGGTGTCTTAGTACACACTCCTGCTGGGGAAAGATGAGTCACAGCTGAGGGATAATTACAATATTCATCAATGGTATTGTTTATGGATGTGTTCAAATACATATTTAAGGTCCAAGGTACAGAATCTGAAGCTAATCACACAGTAGGCTAAATATTGCCAAATGATACCCTGATGTGAAAATGACTCACTGCTCAGAGGACGTATTGTAATCTCTCGTCTTGTAAACTCAATATAGATCACATT
Source organism: Selene dorsalis (assembly GCA_900303245.1). Lineage (NCBI taxonomy): Eukaryota > Metazoa > Chordata > Actinopteri > Carangiformes > Carangidae > Selene > Selene dorsalis. Next base: position 24,214 of record OMNW01002394.1, on the reverse strand, counting down.
TAGTCCCCTAAAGTCCTCTAAGCATTGTCAAAGGAAGTTTTCAAAAAAGAATTGATTGATTTTGTTTCTGTATTATCTGACACGAGCAGAAATCCAGCGACGGATTGGACACGTTAAAGTGAAAAACTATTGTCTCAAGATGTTAAAAGAACCAAAACCAAAGAACCGCATGACACTCAACTCAAAAACTAAACTCATTCAATCCCAGTCACCAAGACGCATTACCACAATTAAAAAAAATAATAGTATAATAATAATAGTAATAATAGTAAGTAATAAAGCTTTATAGACGGCTTAAGCAACAGTGTCCGTTACATATAAGGCTCTATAAAGGAAGAAACCTGACGTCACCTCTATAAACTTCTTTCTTAGTTAAAAGCAGGAAAGCTTTTCCACAGCATGGTTTGCTCTGGCTGCATTATTCATCACAGGCACTACACATTAACACACACTAGCCCTGCTATTACAGGTATTCTGATTATGGACCATTGTTACCTCGTCGTGTACGTCCCATCCGTGGCAACTGTTGAAGTTCCATGTGAAGTTCTCCATGAAGTTGTTGCTAGGATACAGACTAAACATCCTGAGGCACTTTTGATAATCTCAGCAGACTTCAATCATGTTTCCCTGATGGATTCACAGGGGGATGTGGTGGAGAGATTCACACTGAAAATGGTGGAGGCCATTCTGAACAACTCAGATCATCCACTTCATAACACCTTAATGGACCAAGAAGTGCGGTGGTGGACGGCTCCTTTCCCTTCGCTCCTTTGTACCTACAGCCATCAGGCTTTTTAATTCTTCTGCAAAAGGAATTTCCCTTTGGGGGATTAATAAAGTAATTTGTATTTGTACTCATACAGTAGGCATTGATAACATTGAACATATGGTAGCCTCCAGCTTCTATTGTTCCAGTCTGAACTGTACCAACAGCTGTCCTGGCCTGCTGAATCCACCACGACAAACATGAGATCGAGGGGATGCATTTAATAAGCACTGGATAATATGCTTTCGCATCACCTGCAGTTTATTCCCATAATTAGCTGTCAAACCACTGTAGCAAGCAGAACATGCAGAATTAAAATGACACTGTGTCAGTGGTAACATACATGTTGCTCAGTTTGTTGGCACAGGAGAGTGATGGGTCCAGAATTATTCCTAAATATGAGACCATTTCAGTGCCATTGCAAAAAGATTTTCAATTTATTTGTTCACAACAGCTTCCTCTTCAAACTGGACTCAAGAACATTTTTTTTAACAGGACTGCCCTAAGTGGAAAAATTCCTCCTTAACACATCAGTTAAAGTATTGGTAAGAAAAATTGAACATATTCCTCCAGCGTTCACTCTGATAAACAGTGTGCAGCACCACTAAACTTTTTACAGCTGCACAACAGCTCACAGCAACGGTTAGTTGCATATGTGAACTTGCCTTACTATATATGATTTCAAAAATAGGCTGTATATATATAGATAGACAGATAAGTACTGTTAGCCAGTGAGTGGAGGTCCTCTGTGCGCTGAAACAATGTTTTTTTTCCATTCAAAAGTGAATTTCCTGAATGTTTTGTTCTGTTTAAAAACAAGATTGCAGCAGTATATTTTCAGTAAATGATTTAAAGAAAAGAAAAAAAATGTTAATGCTTCTATAGGAATGAACCCAGTGGGAGCGTATGAAAACTGAACTCTGTCCTGAAGTGAGGTGGTGTGCAGCTCCACAGGAGAATGGACAGAGAGAAATGACAAAGGTCCCATATGTGCTTGTGGCACAGCGTGAGGTAAGTGTACTGCCATAAAGGCAAGAGTGGTCAAGCACAATGAAATAGCTCAATTACCAGAATCCATGGACATCAGCAAGTTATTAGACACCCTGAAGGGAGGACATATGATAGTGCTGGCCTTCAGGCTGGGTCTTGACTGGATTTGTCTGCAGAGAATGTATGTTTTTTTGGGGTTTTTTTTCCTTTATTTCCAGTGATATCCTGCCGTAGTTTGGACTCTGACAAAATAATTATCCTGTGCAGAAATGTTGTGATTTTTACTTTCAGCTGAAGTTTTCTGGGTCATAAAATCGCCACCATCTTTTAGACAGACTCTGCAAACCCAAGGACAGCTGTGTAGTGCGACGACAACATGATGGAGCGGCGTTCACTTCTGACTCCCAAAATAATATCTCCATTATGTCTTGCAAATTGCACAGTGATGGAGTCAGGTCATAAACAACATTCCCGGAGTTTCTGTTGAAAGTGGAAGAAACCGAGAGACGCAGAAGGAGCAGAAACCGAAGTCGAGTTGTTTTTCTCCCAGACAGGTAAGCACAGTTTACCTTATCATGCATTTGTTGCTATCAGGGGAACTTGTGTCGCCACAATAACTCCACCGTGAGAGAAAAAAACAAAAAAACAGCACAGTGAAGGTCTAAGCCTTAAAAAGACAAAAGCCCAACTCCTTCATTATGCATTTTACAGAGCTAATGGGTACGCTTGTAGCAGTGCTTCATTGTGATCTAGGACTTTTTGCATGCTGTCTCCTTTATTTTATTCTGTAAATACACTATACTGCAAAAACAGAGAAAAAATATAATTTACTGTAGGAAAAATGGAAATTGCTCTGTGTTATTCATGAGGCTGCAATGAACTTTAATCATTCACATTTAGAGTACTGTGTGGCTTTGAGCAGGATTTTGGTTTGGAATAAGTGATCTGATGCCACATGGCTTTGGCCATAAATGCAAAACGTGCCTCCTCCCACCTCCCTGCTCACTGGATCGCTATCTCCTGAGTGTTTCATCCTCGTTTAGCCAATTGTCCTGGTTTCACAACCTCCACTGTTTCGGCTCATCTACCACCAAGGCCTCGTCCCTGCCTTTTCTTCTTTTCTTTTTTCTTCTTTTTTTTTGGCAGCAGCCAGAAGCTTTGTGTCAGCGAGAAAGCTCGAAAAAACTAACTGTACATTGTCAGTTTAGCAGCAAACCACAGATAGACAAAGCAATTAGCTGGTGAACAGAGCAGAGCCGAGCGACTGAAGAGCTAGAGATTTCCCTCATGAGTCAGTGGAAACCAAAGTAAAGTTAAAAAGAGAATATTGGGCAAGCAATGGTGCTCAATGTATGCTTGCAGTTCAAACTGTGTGCACACTTTATCAATATATATATATATAATGTTGACAGATACTTGTTGATCCCAGGAGGGAGGTTTCAGTTTGTAATGTTTAATGTCACCTAGTTGCAACTAACCTCTATGTAAATACACAGCCCTCTTGTACCTCACCAAACAACAAATGCTCTCACAACATGGAAATTGAATTGTCTGTGTATTTCATTATGCAGTTGAAAAAAGAAAGCTTTGACTTGGCCCTCCTGTCTCCCACTTTGCTGTGCCCCGCTCACCGCTCTCCCCAGCTGCTCGGGCACGCCAGGCAAATAAAGAAAAGATACACATGAGGTGAATAAAAATGGTAATACCCACTTCAAACACCTCTTCCCACTAATCCCTACATGCTCTCAACCTTCACACAGTGAAAGTGTACCGCTGACACCTGGGCACTGACACTACCCACTCAGTCAGGCTTTCTGAGACGGACTGAGGAGGAAAGGAAGGAGATAATCCACTCAGAAGAAGAAGAAGAAGAAAAGACAAGACACTGCATCAGTCTGCACTTTTGCACAGCACATTTCCTTTTCCACAGATAAAAGTACTTTATAAAAGCATCCGCCCATCAATCAGGTTGTATTGTTGCCTGCTGACATCACCTGCCAAATGTTCTACAAATGGTCCAATCTCGTTTTTTCCTCCTCCTGCTACTGAAAATGGACTATTTGGATACACAATCGCACGGGGTGGATGACACGTGACTGTAACTGTCATTTCTCCTTTTCTCTCTTGTCAAGTGAAAACCTTTGAATTTGATAACAATGCACTTTTTCAGTAATATTTCATGAGCTGATCTGTGAACACAGAGACATGCACATGCAGATTACACTGCAGCGCTGCCCTGGGAGGAAAAAATATCAAACAATTTAAAGTGAGCAGGATGTCATCACCAAGCTTGTTGAATACATTTGTAGTGGATCGTGTATACAGCAAAGGATGCAGCTGGGGGTGGTGAGACAGATGTGAAATGTGCATCTAATTCACACACACGCACAATCACTGGACGTCCCTGACAAGCTTTATGTGTCTTCACATATGTAGTTACTATTGACAGTAGAGATACCGCATTGATTCTGACATAAGCAAACAGCTGCATACTGTAACTTTTAACCATATGTTTTAATATTTCATGAGAAAAATGGGTTTGAGATGAAGATTAGAAAACATAACTTCACCAAATCTGATAAAAAGCCACAGAGGGCTACAGTTACATTAGACTCACTGTGGAGAGACCATTGTACTGGATGTGCAAGTTGTGAAGAACCACAAAAAGTTATGTGAAAATATAGTGTGTTGCTTAGAGGCCTTAAAGGTAACACTCAGCTATTACTGTGGTTAAGTAGCTAGACCGACTAACACACAATGAAGTCCATTACTTGCACTTTTGCTCATGTGTATTTGTTTTTTTAAAGTACTAATAAATGAATAATTCACTCTTCAATACAGGTCGACCTCGAGGCTGGTGAACAGGTGGCAGGTGATTGTTGGGACCTTGCGACAGTGAGCATATAGAGTGTCGGGGCTCTGAAGTGAGTATTCAGGATTCATTTTTTTGTTTATGGGAATTTTTTGATTTTACTATTTGGGAATCATTTTTGTTTTTGAGTCATTTGTACGTTCACTGTCCCATTCCTGAGAACATGACATCACAATAACAGCCTCAATGAGTGATTATACAGACCCAAGGCAGTAGTTCTACTCATAACTATTGTTATTATACTATTATCTCAGTACTGTGTAGAGTACTTGAGAACATGTTTACACATTCCTCAGAAGAACTGTAATAAAACAAGTCACAGCGTTTTCCTGGCATCATGAGCTTTTCAGCTGTAAGTGCAGTGGTCAGTGATTAATTCCTGTTCTTTACATGCTGTACTTTTCAAGAGATTTGTTGAAAACATTTGTACGAGCACATACAAGGTCAGCTGGGCTGTTGTACTGCTGAAGATTATGCAAGCCCACACCTGGATGGCACATTACAATGGTAACATTAGCAACGAGAGTGTAACCAAGGTCACAAATTGGACAAAATACAGTGGTCTGAGAAATGACTTACAATTAAGGACAAAAGCTAGTGCAGATAATTGTGTCTGCAGTGTTGCAGATTTAGCTCCAGTGTGTCACAGAGCCACAGGGGTCGCCAGCCTCAGTAAGAGCATCATTCCCCAGCCTGGCTCCGAAAACGGGCCCCTGGTGTGTTTATTCTGGGCACGATTCTTTTTACTCACTCCTCATCTGATACCAGTTTGCCTCAGGTGTCACTAACAGGGGCTCATGTTCCTGAAAACATTGCTCCCAGTGAGGGTCAGTGAGGCTCACGCTCTGGCTCCACCACAATAAGGCTGCAATTCAAGAAGCAACTCAACAAAAAGGTGGTTTATTCACAAGTGGCACTGGCTGCAGTAATACAGACTTAGTATGGGACCATGGGGGTGCACAGAGAGCAGAGGCTCAAAGTAAAACACTCACTTTACAGGTCAGTCTTAAGTCCGACACTCACCTGTAGCCACAGGCTTTTTGAGGCAACCAAAAGATTGAGCACATGAGCAGGAACAAGTAGAATCTTCTAAGAGGCAGCTGATGTCGCTGCCAGACAGAGGGAAGGCTTCGGTCATTCAGAAAGACGTATGGTTCAGTTGTTGTTTCATCAAACTGGTCCTCGTTTGTCAATGTGTCCACAGAAATGTCTGATTGGCTAATATTTGCCTTGTATTTATCACTTTACTCTGTGATGTTTCCATCATACGTTTGTAGAACACCCACTAACACATTCCCATATGGGAAATCCTGTCAAAGCAGAAAAATGAGTTCTCTGAGGCGAAGACGATGCTGAGCAAGGATAAACAATTATTATTTAGTAGCTGACATAATGAGGTTTTCAGGCAGGGCTGTCCTGCTTTCACCATTGCTGCATTTACCTGGACCAAGAACCATGGATGAATGGATGGAATGGATGAATGGATAGATACTGGCACATGTGGCACTGATTGAATTAGTACGATTATCATTATTTCATGCATGAATCATGTAAAATGATTATATGATACCTTAAAGATAAAGATAATTAATGTTGTTGATAACTTTAAGCAGGGCATCAGTCATTGTTTAATTGTTAATGAGAGACTAATTATAAAAACAGCGAGGCCTATTAGTTAATTTCTAGCTACATTGACGGACATTGAATTATTACATGCACATTATGACTCTAATTTACAGATAACCTGGAAATTTGTCTAATTACCTGCTTTGTATTTATTCAACCTGTGGAATATTAATCCTGCCAGTTCTGATTAATTTCCCACTCATAACTTTAGATGTTCAAAAGTAGGTATAAGTACTTATAATTGAAGTATATACATGTGACCTACAGTCAAGTTTCATACTTCAGCTCTCACAGCCACTTAAAGCACTTAACAGCTCTGAACCATGAATAGGTCTGGATTATCGTAGAGAGCCTTGACATTACTTTGAAACTCATCTTTTTAATGCACAGTTTTGTTTGGGAGAAGATTCATATCTGAAAGTTTTTTGTTGTTTTTTTTTTTTTTCTTCTATGTTGCAATGGACTTGTGGTGTTTTGATTTAGGGGAAATATTAACTATATATTCTGACATTCATCTTTGTGAGCTCAGCGTGAAACTTAGTGAACTAAGTCCCTTACTCTAGCAAGTATACTGTATATGCTTAGGAGACTGTTAGCTGACTGCTGCAGATTTGGCTGGCCTTTATACTCCTTATGATTAACTCTGGTTTTGTGATGCCAATACCACTGACTTTTATTCCTCCCTTGTATTCAGCGTCCAGCTTATATAACAACACGGAGGTGCCACCTATAGAGAACCTGTATTAGATAAAAGGGTGAAGCCTGCGTGACTCTTGTATGTTTCAGCCAGTATGAGACTGAAGTGGGTTTAAAAAGCTCATCTGTATTCCTCTCTGCTCTCGTGATTCCTGTTTTCTTTAATGGAGGGGTCGTTTAATATTTGCAATAATTTTTGTGTCTGATTTCCTTTTACCTGCTAAATTTTAGATGAAGTACCACATGGAGTATGGACATGGTCCCACATTCACAGGAGTGGCGGCGGTGTGAATCAATGCTGCCCTCATGTGGCGTACATGACCATCAATACTGGCACAAAAAGACTAAAAGCATCGGCTTTGTTTCTCATTGTTTCCGTCAGCCAGTGGGTCACTGAGACTTTGATATGCTTGACTGGAGTGTTCTGCTCTAACGATGGTTTGATTACCAAAGATTAGCTGCAAACAACAATCATGATGGATGTCTTTAAGGACATGCTGCAGAGCTTCCACTCTCCTGTCCTCATTACCCCCCCCCTGCACCCCCCGCTCCTGTTTCACCTTGTCATCCCGTGTCACAGCATCACACACGCAGGCCATTTTCTGCTGTGTAACTGTCCACACATGCTCACAAAAAGCACCTCTTTTTTTCCCAGTGTCCTTGTTTCCCCCCAGTGAACAACCTTGAATAAATAACACAGCTCCTGGATAGTAATTGAGAAACACTGGCTGCTTGTTATAACTATGCCAGAAATCGACAATGAGCTGTTGTTTACAATGTTAGTGTGACCTGTGTGGAGGCATAATTAATAAAAGAAAAAATTAATACCAGTTTCCTCCATCCACCTCTCCACCTCATCATCTGATTTCCATTTGCATCTTTACCATGTCAAGAAAGCCATTGAATCTATTCAGTTTAATCACTATAGTAGCTGCTAATCTATATGCATCCATAATCAATCACTGATATAATCATCATTCCATAAATGATTATCACTTATTCTCTACCACTTATAACCTCCTTTTTCTTGTAGTAGCCTATTTCTGAACGAGCATCAGTTTCTCTGCAGTTGCCCAAAAAGCTCATTTCCACCATCATACGTGCTGCCTGCCCTCCTGGCCCCCTCTCATCCCCCCGCTGTCACATCATCAAGCCTGATTCTCCTAAGCTTGTCTGACATCAAATTGCAAAATGTTTTTCACCCTCTGCTTCTTTTCAAACATTTGAACGCACCACAACAAAACAACTTTCCCATTTCTCCTCACACAATCGCCTGTCAGATCCAATATGTCTGTTCTGCTGAAACACAAGTCTCCGCTGTCTCTTCACACTGCTGGAGCTCTTTCATTCTCCGCAGCCCTCACCCGCCGCTACCTCTGACACTTTGAACCACCAGATGTTCATTGTTGACCTGGCGATCTCAGGGGACTTCCAAAGAACAACAACATGGAGCATGTGAAACTCACCAGTGGTAGAATGGGACTCACACCGTGAACTGTGGCAGGAAAAAAAAAATCTCTTATTCCTGAGCCAGTGTATTTGTATGTTTGTTTGTATGTGTGTTTTCCTTGTCGTCAGCAAATCTGATGCAAAGATCAGAAACAACAATGCAGTGGTCTGGCTCTGAATGAGTCACTCCCTGCAATTTCTTTGTACTATCCTGTGAGAGCAGCTGGGTAGGCTGCTGTCGTTTTAAGTTACAACTCACAAATGTGAGCATGCTAAGATGCTAATGTTAAATGCAGCAAATAGCATGTCTGCTCTCAACATGTGAGCATTGTGGTTGTGCTAAGTTTGCTGCAAAAATATCATGTCTCACTGTGCACATGTTAGCATGCTAGCATAATCCTTGTGAATGTGCTGATGTTAGCATTTAGCTAATTACTGCCTCAAAGACCCAGTGGCGTTTGCTGTGTCCTCCCTGTCCCCACTATGTCAAACTTTATAGTTTTAGAGAACAAAAATTAAAAAAAAAACAAAAAAACTTTTGCCCAATTATGCTAATAGGAAATTATATCTTATCTATTAATTACATGATATGTGAAGAATCTTCTGCCAATCCAATTGTGACTGTAATATCCCACTGCCTTTTATACTTCACATTTGAGAAAGCAACCTCAGAGTTTCAAAAGAACTAAATCAGCAATTTTCTAGACTAGATTAAGTTCAGACTTTACATAATCGCATGCAGAGCATTGTGACTTGCAGTTCAGTGTCTCAGCTTTGGTTTTGTCAGCAACAAGCTCAGACAAGGCTGATCCGGGGGTCTCAGTGAGATCAGTTTTTCACTTCCACTGGAGAAAACGTTTTAAGCAAAACACCATGGAGACATTTGTTTGAAGATTCAGTGTGTCAGCAACATGTGCTACACAATGTTCAAGGAGAATACAGATGTAGGCCGCACATCTCTGAACATCAACAAAAATATCAGATCACTTGAAAATCACTGGGAGGGCAACACATTATAATTTCAAAGTGCTTTGCAGTCTGTTCGATTTCATCCCAGACTGCGGTCCTGACAAGGTCATAATTTATTTAAAACCAGGCGTCCCTATGATCAGAATTAATGAAGGAAAAAAAAAACAACAAAAAAAAAAAACAGTAGGTAAGCTCTTGTAGATTAATAGGATGTAGTCTAGTCCCTCTAGCTGTTAGAAAAGAAGACCAGTAGACCTTGTCATGTAAATCAGGCTGGTGAAGTGAAGTGTCTCCTGTAGTAAAATTCTAGGAACTGTGGTAAATTCAATAAAATTACTTTTAAGTATGCTCTCATAAAACACTCAAAACCTGTTTTTGTCATTTTCAGCATTGGGCTGCTCATCCACAGAGACAAGAAAAGTTACAACTCTGTGCCTGAGTATAAAATGTTATGAATAACAATGTTGTCATATTAATAATAGATTTGATTTCTCATCCCATACTTTTCAGGTTATCCATCCATCTCAGTCTTATCAGTGCTCAATAGTCACAGTAAACAACTCGAGGGGATTCCTTCAGAATTCCTGCAAGCCTTCACTTGAACTCAAGGGTGAACTGATTTCATTTTGTCAAAGGTTAAGGTCACGGTGACCTCACAAAACACATTTTTGGCCCTGTGAACTCAATATCTTCTATATCTAATATATGGCCAAAAGTCAAAGGTCAAGGTCACAATGACCTCACATAATACGTTTTTGCCACCTTGAATGTGATATCTCAAGACCGTGTTAAGGGAATTTCTTTAGAATTGGCACAACCCCTCACTTGGAAGTGATTACTATTTGGTTTTCAAAGGTGAAAGGTCATGGTCACAGTGACCTCACAAAACACATTTTTGGCTGTAACTCACAAATTCATTATCACTCAAATGTCTAAATGATCAAGTGATGTCATGAGGTCAGCTTCACCCTGACATCATGATGCTCTGCAAAAACACCTTTGACCACAGATAGTGCAAAGCAATTGTGGCTATATTTATGAAACACAGTGGTGCTTGATAAAGGCCTTTTCCTCAGCCAGACTTTTATTTTATGTGTATTCACAGAAGCAAAACCATTTACACAAATCCTTTTTGTAGCTGTTGAATTTCAATATTGATTTTGGCACACGTGGGGTCTAACGTTCTTTTTGAATTATCATATGTAAATTATTTGCTACCTTATTAATGAGGTGTGACTGTGCCACTCCTTAAAAACAATAACATGCGATGCCCTGAAAGTGTGAATTAGCAGCAACAAGTCAAGCTTATCAGGGGAAAGGCTAATAGGACAGAAGAGCTCACAGTTACACTCTGACAAGCTTTCACAATGCTTACATTATTAAACAATTAATGAACATGACACCCCCTAAGACACGAAGGCTGAGAGCCATTAGGGAAAAAAATCCAATAAACCAAAAATAAAAAGTCTGCTCAGACATGAACCGCTATCAGACTTGTGTTCAGTCAGTTCTCAGTCTCTCTTCTGGCTAAAAGCTTTAGTTGCACTGAAACAGACATATATGATAATAATGTAAAATGCTTTTTGCATAGTTGTTTTCTTCCTGTGTTATGATGCTGTGGTTTCTGGGCTTTTTACACTGCATGTTGTGAAACCACCATCACATTTGATATTCTAGTTGTGTTCACTGAGACTCTGAAGCTCTTTTTTTGGCTCATGATTATTTTGATTTTTTTTTTTTTTTGTAACCAATTAACAGTTTAATCTGTGAAAAGTTAACAAAATGAAATGCCAAACACAACTTTGAAACAATTTGTCAAAATAATTGGCAATTATTTTTATGTCGCATTTCTCTTATTTTTTCTGATTAACACGTGATGTTTTTCTGATGATGCACATATTGTTCCACATTAAGAGGCATGAAGCCTCCACTGGGGGCAATCTGGGGCATAATCATTCAAATCCAATCCTAATCAAATAGAGAGTTAAATATTTATGAGGGTGAAGACTCTGGACAAAAAGAATGAGTCATCATCAAAAAGCATTATGAGGATCATTTTCAGTTCAGCTTCATGTGACGAGTCACAGCAGTTCACTGACCTGTTACCAATGCTAATGTCTAATTTTTCAGACTTATGGTGTAATTTCCTTTAGTACTTGAAATTCTAACGTCTTAATGGAAGCATATTTGCAAATCTATCAGTAAAAATTCAAATTGACTGAACATTAATTCAACCACAATCATGTGATAATTTAGAATAATTCATTTCTGTGGTCTGCGTCCAATGTTCCTGTATCAATAGTTTTACAGTGTGTGCACAGTATGAGTGTGTCCACAGCAATAAACAACACTGCATTTGAGAGTATGTAAAGTCCTTGGTTAGCAACTGAAACATGCAGCAAACTGAAGCCTATATTAAACATCATGTCAGATATTGAATTCAGTAGAGATTAAATTACAGTCATTGTTGTAATAATCACAAACCTAATGATATGCAGTTATGCAGAACCCAAATTAAACCAAAGAACCAAAGCTTTTTTCAATGACTGACCACAAGGAGGTGACAAACTACCGTTAATGATAGCCACACAACTTGACCACTTTTCACTGCAAAGTGACCACCTGCTCCAATAATAAAATTTAATCCAGGGTAAGTGGTATTAGTTATTTGAGATTGACCTTATGGATTGAGTTTTATATGTTTATGATACATACTTTGAGTGGAATAAGAAGAAAAAAAATAACTCAGATAAAAGCTCCATAGCTTGTTTATTCTACTGTTTATATAGACTATATATCACATGTTATTTATTTTTGAACTGAACCTGAGACGTTGTGTATTGGTACAAATTAGTCGGTGCCCAGTCCTATATTATCTATATGATTTGTGAGGATTTATTTCAGGTGAAATTGTGTTAACTGTGTTGTCTGGGAATGTGTTGCTGCTGTGGGTGGCTTTAATGCATCAAAATGAACCGTGTGGTCCATCTATCTTTGCCCTGTGTTGCCTGTGTCACATCCTCATTATCTGCAGTTTCCTCATACGCCACATGATGGTAAGCGCTAGTAAAAAAGAAAACGTCCCGGTTTACTCCAAGAGCATCATTCTCCTATGAGGATAGTGTATTTGCACTATGATATCGGAAAGCAACGTTTATGCCTTCAAAATAAAAGCGTATCTTTTTATTAGGCGCTGAAAATATCAATCGATAGAAAATAAATTGTCAACAACGTTAATAAAACTATATCTTTAAAATAGCTCAAAACTGTTAAAGTGGCGTATAACGGGCAAATTAATTTTTTGAACAAATCTCTGTGTCAATTTTGTACGTTCATAGTTTTATTTTGAAAGTCCTGACCGGATGTCCACTTCTAAAATGTGTCCGTCTTGACACCGGTGCTGAGTGGACCACTGAGCCCAATCTCTCACGGAGACGAGGAGTATCGCCCCGGCGGACCGTTGCGGCAGCCTTCTGGCTCTGATATATTTTTTAATTTGCTGGATTTATACCACACAGATAAATTCCAGGATGCCTTCAAATCAAAACGTCCAAGGTAATAAATAAAACACCAGCGGTCTACAGCATGTATTTTATGTCTATCGCTAGCTAAAGCTTTGAATCTGTACAATAGAGCATCAGCAGGCCAACCGGCCACCGTCCAAGCTAAGCCTGTGTCGATAATAACAAGCTAGCTTTTAAAATAACAAAAAAAAATCTCTTTCAGGAGGGAAAGCCTTTGGACTGTTAAAGGAGCAGCAGAGGCAAAAACTGGAAGAAATAAACAAGGTAACGCACGTTCACTTTATTTGCCTCCAACGTCTCTAACGGCACCTCAGGGAATTTGAATTTAATTAGCTCGCGCACACTTGACTTGGCATTGGCCTTGTTTTCGGACGTCACGTTGATGTTTCAGGACAGTGGGATGAAACTATCTCGGTGCTGCCGCTGTGAATGATGAATTCAACCGGTGACACACACGTTCATTGTAGTTGACCATCGCTATGCTGCCGTTGATGCATTTTATCGATTTCCCCCTGCAGTCTCGTGGCACTACTTGTTGAATGGCTGCATGCTGTCACACACATCTCTGTCTCTGCTGGTGTTTCCCTCTGACCTGATCCGGTCGATTCACAACGTGCACAAGTTCAATTAAAAAACGCCGTTTCTAAATGTATATTAGCAGCCATCCTGTGTTTTTGTGTGGCTGCACAGCTGCCGGGAGACAGGTGTGTGAATGAGCTCTTTGTCTTAACATTAGGCCTCGTTTGGTCAGACAACTGTAGTAGTTCCCACAGATTAACTAGTTGTCTGTATAATCTCTGTTTCCCTCCTTTACTCTGGCTGGACGCCTGTCATCAGATGCTGCTTGGGGCCACATGAAAACCAGGTCGCGGCAAGAGGGCAGCCGGGAGCGCCTGTGACATCTCTGTGCAAACACTCCCTGTTCCCTCATGGAGATTTATCTGCTGTTTTCATATCCTGCATTGCTCATTAGAGAAATGAGGAGAGAAATTACCCCAGATTCCTAAGAGGCCAGATCTAAAAATAACAGTTGTTCTGTGATTAAATCCAGGGATTTTTATCCACTGTCATCCACTTGCTTATGTTAACATGGGTGTATTAGTGGATCCTGCAGGAATGAAACCTCAGATCTTAGCACTGTTGGCATGGATATATAATCTGATACAGTTAGTCATCGATTAGTCATTGCAACAATTTTTAAGCAAGAATGCTGGTTTCAGCTTCTGTAATGTGAATATGTCACAGTTTGTGCATTTTGTATAATAGTGGATAGAGTGTATTTGGGTTTTGGGTCATTAGTCGGACAGAACAAGACATGTGCTTTGGCTTTATGTGATTGTGGTGGACATTTTTACAGACCAATGAATTGGCAGAGAAAGTGACTGGTTGATCTTGAAAGAATGAAACTATGAGAGCCAAGTACTGTAAAGTATGGGCTGAAATTCAAGTACATCAATGCTAGGGATGTGTTCTCAAATAGTGTCAACAAAGAAGTTACAAGTTATTTTTGAACTGTAAAAATGTCCCTATTTGTGAAAAAACAAGCAAAATTTAAGGGAATCTTAATGTTCATGGGATGCAGATCTGTGACCTCAGAGACCTAAAGAAAATATCTGAATAGTTTCTTGAGTGTTTTTTTTTTTCTTCTTCTTTTACGTTGGTGGATTGAGATGAATTATAATTGAAGCCTGAAAATATGCACAAACTCTGACTTTTCAGCCAGAGGTGATACACTGCACTCTGTTTGACCTCGGTTTTGTGAAACATGCTTCGTACGTGATGACAGCCTGGATGCCTCGTAACACAGGCACTGCACTTGTTCAAATACACTTGCATATACTTGTCAGAGATGCTGTGACAGCGAGAGGAGAGAACATTCCTGTCTGTGGAGGCTGCTGCACAGCTGAGTCAGGTGTCCCTGATAAACATCCACTTGTGCTGTTTATCCTTTTCCCCTTAATTACAGCCTTGACAGACACATGGAGGTCACGGCAGAGAACAACCTCGCTCTCTGTCTCCTCTGCTCTCTCTTCTTTCCGTGAAGATTGAAGCTGACTCCCACATGGCAGATTGCGTCATTATAATTTCATTAGAATAGCTCCCTCCAGGCCCTTTTCCTTTACACCCTTGTGAGGTGCTCCACTTAACGAACACAGTGATAAGTAATGACAATCCAGGGGGAAGAACATCTTAAGATTGTGAATCATCACTTTGAAGTTTAAGTTTTCTTTTTTTGATACATTTGACAGAACACAATCAGCTTAAGGAACTTAATACTCTAATTTGTGTGAGGGGCTTCACTCCTCTTTCATTTAGTTTCATATAACGCTGCTGGAGGAGTTTCTCAGAAGATGGGCTCAGGAGCTGCTTAATGGGGGCTTCAGTTTCTGTAAAAGCCTGTAGAACTTGTTTCACCTGTAGTTTGTTCATCCTCCTCCTTCTCTCCTCCCTTTCAGGAATACTTGGAGGACCAGAAATACAGGGATGAAGAAGACCTGCCTGAAAAATTGGAAAGTCTCAAAAGTAAGCATATCCACTCCTCCCCTCCCCTCAGAATGTGTTTTGGTATCTGCTGTCGTGTGATTTGTCTTTGTGAGGGATGTGACTACCTCCTCCAAGCTTTTGTTCTTACTCTGTGTTTGTTTATTTGTTAGTAGTCCACACACACCAACTCATAAGTCCTCAGTATCTTGTTTTTCTCTGTGGGAAAGACTGACTGCTGTGAATTCTAAGAGGTTTGCAAGAGGCCAAGTCCTCAGTGGCCTTGGAGGAATGTGCTGGGGCGTTCCTCTGCTTGTTGTTACAAAATTCAGAACTTTGCTGGGTAAACTCTTTCCTCCTGAGAGCAGGAGAAACACTGCTGCTGGTGCTAATTACAAGAATAAAATTGCGTGATTTATCAAAGACCTCCTTTCCCACCCACTCCCATAGCACACATGTATGCTCTGGGTGCGTGTAGACAGCGTTGTTTCCCTTTTTTCTGGAGATGGGAGTTTTATACCTGCAGTTTAACCAGCAGAATAACATAAGGCTGTTTATTCTAGCAGGGGGCATAAGTCTTGAAATGAGAAATATGCTCCACTGTCCTACTTAAATCTATGCTCGCTGGAGGAAATGGAGCAGTAATATATAAACAGAAAGGCGACCCAACACCCAGGTCCTGGGAGGATTGCTGTCGCTATCTAAACACTGCGCTTTCAACCACCAATCAAATCGCATCACTGCAGCTTGTGACCCGAAAACCTTTAAACGTGCCCTCCTTTACTTTCTCCTGGAAGTTTTTGGAGAGTTTGGTTCATATATTGAAACTTTTCTCTGTTATGTTTATTAATAATAACAAAACTGTTAATTGTCTAAACAGAACGATTTAAAAAAAGGCTATTTTTAAGAGTAATTTCACAGCATCACAGCAAAACCCAGCATGTTATTGTCCACTGACCCAACCTTACCTGAAATAAGAAGAAGCTCCTGTAACAGAAGGAATGAATTCATTTTTTATGAGAGGAGCTTAAAAGCTGAATGTCCTACATTGGCCTGTAATGCTTTGTTCTTGCAAACGCGACAGAGGAAACCCAGGAAAACAACAAACAGTGCTGTTCTGGGGTTTATTAATCGATTTTGAATTGGTGTCAGTGACAGAACCCCGATTCAATCTTTTGCACCTCTAACATAAGCACACATTTCAACAGGAGTAGCAGTGGTGCTACGTTTGACAGCAGATGGGTGAGGCTGTTGTTTAAATCATCGACAGTAACTGCATTGATTACGCAGCACGATATCTCAGGATGTGTCTAA
Source organism: Selene dorsalis (assembly GCA_900303245.1). NCBI lineage: Eukaryota > Metazoa > Chordata > Actinopteri > Carangiformes > Carangidae > Selene > Selene dorsalis. The sequence goes on along the minus strand of OMNW01002394.1, from coordinate 7,527 downwards.
GCTCAGTAGGTGTTTTATTGATAGATCGCATCGTATGTTCAGTTTGTGGTAATTACTTATCAGAGGGAGTTTCCCCTGAAATCACACCATTTCATTCCTTTGTACGATTTGCAGCTCAATCCGTCTGTGTCATGTTGACAATCAGAAAGATTTGCAGATAACACACACAGTTGTTTAAAGTGTTTTATAGCTGAGTAATGACTACACAGCGTTTTCTGTTGTTTTTTTTTTTGTCTGAGGACAGCTGGGAAATGGGACGGAAATCAGGTTGTTTTTAGAGTGAACAGAAGCCTGCAGTGCAGCTTTTATTCTCCCTCAGGGTCAGAGTCTTTTTAAAGGACGGGCAAATTCCTCACTTATCTTTGGCCCGAAGTGGCAGAGGAAGCAATCATCCACTTCAACTTTTTTATCAGGAAGTTTCTTTTCTTTTTTTTTTTATACCAGTGGAAAAGTCCCCTCTGAAGTGACTAGTGGACAAACTCACAGACAACAGGACTCAAAATGACTCACTTGTCTGCCTTATGACTGCCAGAGAGAAAAGATCATAATGGAGGGGGAGAAATGGCTGGGGGTTCATAAGTTGATGTTACTGTCAGTTGATGAAGGAATGTAGGTCAGGAGGAAACGCCTGAGACCTCCGTTTTGTTCAGTTAAGCCATTTTCTGTGGCTGCAGATGATCAACAGGCTGCACCACGACAAGTGGCCCACTCAAGGACTGTTGTGTGTGTGTGTGTGTGTGTGTGTTTGTGTGTGTAGAGGCCCACTCCTCAGAGTTTACGAACAGGGTTAGCATTGTCCCGTCCCACTCCCCATGGGTTCACACAGTTAACACAGTTCCTTCTCTCTCTCTCTCTCTCTCTCTCTCTCCCTCTCCCACTCTCTCTCTTTCTCACTCTCCCACTCTCTCTCTCTGTCTTTCTCCCTCTCTCTTTCACACACACACACACACACATACACACACACACACACACACACAGAGCTTCTATTGTGGGACAGAAATAGCAAGTGTAATCTGACTAAAGTGGTCTTCTAGAGAAAAGAGAGCGGTGAAATTTAGGGAGACGCGGGAAAATGTCTGCTTTTGGTTTTATGTAAAAGCAGCAGCCACTTCAGCAGTGTGTTAATTGTGAGCTTTTATGAGGGTGGAAAAAATAGAGTGATTAATAATTAAATACAAATACAAAATCTGCCTGTAATTTTGAAAACTCTCTTCATCAGACAAGATGCTACAGGCAATAATTAGGACTCTTCCACTTGTGCAAATTGTTTCTAAAAGGAAGATATTATAAAACAAATAACTCTAAAAATCATGAATTAAAATCTGTGCTTGATGCCTTTAAAGGAATATTTCTACATTTTGGGAACCAAAACCCACATAAGTATATTGATGATCTCTTCTGAATCTTACTATCTCTCAATGCTAAGTGGCTCTCTCCATGTTCTGTACATGTACACACACTAGTGCCAAATATGGTGCACAAGACAAATACTAAATACAGCTTAAAGTATTAAAGAATAGTGACAGGTGTAAAACTCTGTATTTGCTCCTGAAACTTTGAATATTATATCTCATATTCCTTGTGCCCATTTGACTTTCCTTAAAGTGTGTTTTAATAAGCGTCAGAGGTTTTTTTTTCTGTCTGCAGCCAGACGAGAAGGATCAGATATAATCTGAGTGACTTTGAGGGTAAAGCTCTGTATGTGAGCTTCACAATGTTCAGCACAAACCTCTTTGTTTTCCTTCCTGATTGCTGTGTTTGAACTTTAAGTTCTCTTTTAACTTCCTGACCCTCTCACTATTAATCTGGCTCGCTTGTCCGCCCCACTCAGCTGCCCTTTGCCTGCTTTCTACTAACAGACAGACAAAACACACGCACACATGCACACACACACACACACACACACACCTGTCACTATCATCTGCTTGTGTCTTTCCTCTTGCCAGCCCAGCTGTCAGCAGATTTTAAGACAGTGAGATCAGTGGATGGCGTGTTGACCGTTTTGTAGAGGCCAGCTGGGGCCTGCTGTTTATGAAAGTGTAACGCTGGGTGTGGTGTGTGTGTGTGTGTGTGAGATGACAAAAAGAGTGAATTACCACTGTTAGTAATCATCTCCTTTGTGTGTGTGTGTGTTTTTGTTTTGCAGATAAATATGCTGAGTTTGACCTGAATGACCAAGGAGAGATCGGTGAGTAACGGCCCACACTAAAACACTGACTGACTGCAGCCCAGATAACAACTGTCAGCTGAGCCCATGTGCTGTGTTGACATGAGCGAACAGTAATTAATACTGTGCGTGTATTGTCTGAGCAGAGTGAGCACAGGGTTCAAACAGGCTCATGTGTCATGTTTGTGTCCTGGATGTAAAGTGACACCGTACAGTGCCCCAGTGTGAGCGGCCGGTAGTTTCTGAGCAGATGTGAAGCGGACTGCAGGGAAGGAGTCAGACAGGAGATGTGTCCTCTGTCTGGAATCAGACAGAGGACACATCTCCTGGTATCCATGGTATACCATGCAGGTATCCATGGTGAAGATATGATACTTTATGATCATTACCTTCAGCCTTAACAGGAGATGTGTCCTCTGTCTGGAATCAGACAGAGGACACATCTCCTGGTATCCATGGTATACCATGCAGGTATCCATGGTGAAGATATGATACTTTATGATCATTACCTTCAGCCTTAACTATGCTAAGTTCTTTAGTCTTAATCAGAAAATGTTAGCATGATAGTGTGCTGATCATGAGCGTTTATCTGGAAGGAGAAGAACCTCCATGCCTACAAAATGCTCCCCATATTTTCAGATCAGAGCTACAGAAGATGTGATTTAACTCCTTTCAGAAGTTGAATGTTCCTCCTTGTACTGAGTAATCTGAACTTCATGTGCACAGTGTTTTGCTCAGTATTTAAGATATATGAAATTAAGCATGTAGATGATTTTGTAGTTTCCTTACAGAGGCTTCCTTTATGAGAAGTCCAGATTTCTATAGTGATGGATAGGTAAAAATCACATTCTCCCACTATCTCAGAAATGATGGGTCTGAAGCGGATGATGGAGAAGCTGGGCGTGCCCAAGACCCACCTGGAGTTGAAGAAAATGATCGTCGAGGTGACGGGTGGCAGCAGCAACACCATCAACTACAGAGACTTTGTCAAGATGATGCTGGGCAAACGTTCGGCTGTGCTCAAACTGTAAGTCACACCCCCCCGTCCTTTTCTAACATATACACAGACTTAGCTGTGCGTGTGTGTGTGTAAACCATCTGCTGCTGCATTGTGTGTGTGATCACACGTCTCAGAGAGGATATGAATCGTGTGCTGCGTCAGCCGATTGTTTCCTCTAGCAGCAGGGGGGTTTGGGGATGACCCGAGATGACGTCACAACCCTACATGCTGCGTTAGCTGTTAATCGCCATGGCAACAAAACCCATCTATCTAGCCTATCCATAGTCAACCCATCCTTATCCTCAGCCAGGATCATGTGCTTAGGTAACTGATTATAGGCTGATTAACCACTGACTGTCACGTAGGGCTGGAAAAAACACCAAAACATCAGGTTCTGTCAATAAAACTTATCCTGTCCTCTTTTTCTTTCATATTCATGTATGTATATGTGTGAAGATTGGATATTTCCTTCAATGGCCCCTGGTGGACAGGATGACGTATCTAAGGCTGCTTTCAAAAGGCTGGGTGTAGCCGGTGTAAGCCTTTTAAAGCGGTCTTGCTGTGGGTCAGACTGCAGGAGCCAGGAGTGTATTGGCTGCTGCATGTCAGCTCTGCTGGATTAAGCTGGCTAGACCATTCAGCAGATAAAACCTCATAATCCCAAAAAACACCAAGCATTGAGAAAATTCATAACTCTTCCTCCTTTGCCCTCAACCATCTCTCGAAAGTATATCCCATAATCCCTCCGCTGCTATTTATAAAATGTCTCATAACCTCGCTGCCTCCATTGTCCGTTCGGTTGCATTTTATTAAAACCGATTCTGTCCCCCAGAGAAAGATGTTTGAATTATTTCCACAAGGAAGATGGTATGTCATATGATCATATTTTGTCAAGTTTTAACACATCAATATCTTAATAATGTTAATTTTAATACACAAGTGGTGATTGGTGACTTTGCAAAATCTTTCAAGTTTCACTGTGCAGAAAGCTCCAGATTTAGATTTAAATCAAGAACAGGGAGTTGTTTACTTGGCTGCTTCTTATGCTTGTTCTCATTTTGTACTGTTTTTTAATATAAAACCATTGGTCACAGTGTTTATCCATCTACCCACAAATACCCACCTACCTAATCACTGCCCCCTACTTTCTGATAACTGCAGAGGTCTACAACGCCTCTGTTGTGTTGCTGCTGTTTTTGTCTCCAGAGAGCG
>OMNW01002392.1:15235-44166 GCA_900303245.1 Selene dorsalis | reverse complement strand
CGATGCCTTCACGGAGGGACCCGATGTAATCCAAATGTGAGTGACGTGGCTTTCCGCCATACTGTCCCATGTAGTGGGGCTTCACCCTGATGTGAACCCAACGCTGAACAAGCGTGGCGCGTTCCTGCGCTCTGGAGGCGTGGCTTCAGAGAGAAGTCTGAGGAAAGGGGCTCGGACTGTTGAATTCTGTATTTCCAAAATGGGGCCTGCTCGAACCGTTTTTCCAGGATCTCCAACCCTACCTTTAATACCCCAATGGCTCAGCGAGGCCAGAGACAGGACTGACACTGACTGAAGGATGTCACCACTGGTCAGTTGGACCACCGTCAGTTTCTAGGACATCATCAGATGGCATCACGGATAATTGTGGTCCAGTGTCTCTAGATTTATCCTTCTGTTTTTTTCCAATATGATACTATGATGTCATTGTAATGCCAGTAGCACAGTGTGTCATTAAGTGTCTGAGACTGAGCAGTTTCAGCTACTTTCCATATTACATCATCTCTACAGCAGATTTCAGCAGTGGCCTCAGTTTCACACTGTAACCACACACAGTCCAGACTGATACTGGAGTTTTGACTTGGTCGTGTTTATTTATTTCAATTCAAGACAGAACTTTTTGAACTTTTCTATAAATCATAAATCTGGTCTGGCATAAATCATGAGTCTGATGCCAGATTCAGTACCTAAGAGATTCAGATGCTGTGTTTTGGTGCTTTGGGCTAATGTTGGTCTGCAGCAACAGAACTGTGAGGGTTAAGGTTTGACTCCTGTTCACTCCTGCATTTCTAATTTGACTCCACTCCTTTCCAGCACACCAACATAGTTTGCATTCCATCCTGTCCTTCACAGTCTTGCTATAATCCATTGTCCCGTGGTTGCCTGGCTTCATTTTCTCCTCCACTCTCATAACATCTCGTAATATCATTCATTCGCGAGTCCCTCGGAGAGGTGATGTCACCTCTGTGCTCTGATGTGATGCATCGTGGCTCCATCACAGTATATTGTACATGCTGGAAGCTCAGCCCTGCAGCCCTGTTAGTGAATCTGCCTCACAACTTAAAGAGGATCCACTCCTCCAGTGCCAGTCACAGTATTATGTCTGCCTGGGCGACTCACAGTGTGACATACAATGGTTTCTTCCACTTCTTTAAAAAATGGGAATAAATGTGACATGCGTTACCTCTGTAAAATTTAGTCTTTGTCTGTTTTATGTACACATTTGATAAAAATGAGAGTCAGCAGAGAGTGTGTTCCTGTGGACCTGTGGAGCTGCCTCTGCAGGGTGTGACTGGAATGTGGAGTGAAGTGGCGGACTCATCTGTCTGTCATCTGCTGCAAATCTCGACAGGCTGTCACCTCACCATGACACAATCTCTTTTCACTTTTAGTTTCAAATGAGAAATGGGTTGTAAACAACTCAGCATTATCTACATTGCAAATGCACCAGCTTAGCTAAAATTTTTCACCACCAAAATATCCTCTCAGATGGGAGATGAAGAAATAATTATAGCATATGCTTCACTTATGGTCTTCACTGTAAAGAAAATACTGTACGCGCTGATGAGAGAAGCACATTTAATAATTCATGAGAGCACATTTCAGTGGTCGGAAAGACACCATCTGAAGCTTTTTGGCTTCTGTAAGAATCTATGTGACAAATGCTCATGTGCTTTCATTAGTTATGCATAAATCAAAATACTCCAGTAGTCTTGGAGGTCCTTTAAAAGATTTCCACTTTGTAACATGTGAATTAAGTGAGTTATTGTTATGAAGATATCAGGGCCTACCAAGGACTGAGAGGCTAATGTGATGAACTCATTCTAGGCTCTGGAATGCGACAGTGACATACCTGCATAAGAAAAGTGTCGTTTCATGTGAAAATAGAGAACAACTCAACAGCAGCTGCACTGTGCTGTCACTGTCCTTTAGCTTCCCCTCATTTTATAACAATGATGTTTTTGGTATTTCAGCTTTATCGTGTAGTGATAATAGGGAGAGACAGGCAAGGCTGCAAAGAGATATTAAATGACATGCAGTCATGGGCCTGAGCTAGACTCACACCTGGGCTGCTGCTTAACAAATACATGTTGTTCTCCAGGAGCCAGATATACTGCAGATAATGGTTCACATATTAAAATGCCAGGCATACATAATATTCAGAGGGTTTCAGAGTATGAATAACTTGGCTTCTGGTAGGACCAAAATATTACTTTTAAATTCCACATCAGCACACTCGTTTCGAAGTTATGATACAAAATTGGATATTTATACAGAAATGGAAGCAACTTTCACATCTCCAGCAGGAAACGCGTTATTGAGGCAGTCTTCATGTCCGTCCTCGATTAGAGTGACAGTATCTGACATGCCTCTGCTTCCGCTCTCAAACCACTACACTCTGTTTATCAATCCGCACTGAGAGTTATTACAGGTGACAGCTACTCTCTACATAATTGCATTGGTTTTTATTCATCTATAAAGCCCTGAATGGAAACTTGCCTCATGTGTCACTTCCTTACTACACTGGTTCAACAGTCATTATTCAACACCCTCAACTGACTGGATAACACCCTCATGCCCCCGTCCCTCATGCACATATTAGTTTTGGAGAAACAGCTTTTACCTTTTGCATTGCGCACACCTGGAACACTTAACAACGCACACTGTTTTTAACTATTGTAAAGTTGGACACTTTAGCATATGGCATCTATGGAGACTGGGATGGGATGGGACTCAGTGATGGGAGCCACTGTTGGAGACACACTCTAGTGGTCAGTAGAGGAACTGCAGCATTTGTCGCTTCAATGTTGGCTTCATTTATGAGAGGTTGTGTGTGTGTGGTCTGAGCTCTAGTACATGGTACATGCTCTATATTTAAGCTACCAGAGTGCTCCAGCTCTTTAAAGGAGGTGTGGTCATTAGTTCATGTGGTGGTATTTATACTATAGAGTGAAATGGATTTCAGAGACAACTGATTTAAATGCTGTTCATATAGAAAGAATGATGTTCTCCACGTTAGAGCAGCTCTGGGGTTAAGGTGACTCTTTGCACAGATCCATCTAAATGAAAGTAACTAAATACTCTAAATGAAATAAAATAAATGAAAGTACATTTCATTTAGTTGGACCACTAATAAGGACAGTGTCAGTGCTTTCATGTTCACATGCCAAAAGCCCACATACATGTGCCAGATGCAGGGTGCACAACTGGCTGACTGCCACATGTCATCATTAACGTCATGTTATCATGCTGTTCCTGCCATGACTTATCATGGAGTGAAAGACAACAAGCTGCGTGAATGTGACGGTTAAGTAGAGAATAATAAGAGATGCCACCTTCAGAATTATTTTTCTTCAAATATGTTAATACTCTTGTATTTCCAAGTGAAGGCCCTTTCTCACCGGGGACGTGACGAATAAAAGACATGAAATTGCCATTCACACCGTTGGAGATGCGAATATGTGACAGCTGCGACAATTATGAACCAGTTTATAAACCAAGTTTTGCTTTGCATTTAACACAACTACTTGTTGATTATCCTTCATGTATTTATCACCTGCTGTGCCACTGGCGTCCTGTTACTGACTTTACTATATCCAACACAGCAGCTCACTGTGCTTCACCACACATCGTCCTGTATTTCCTTGTCTTTGTAAAGTTTGTGTCCCTTGTCAAACAAGACAGGGTGGTGAGCATAGACTATACAAGAAGAGATGGTGAGAAGGTGATGGGGGACACAGGATGTTTACATTGTTGTCATGGTGTTGTGTAGGGTTGTGACGTACCTCATTTTCACGCTACATGGTTGGTTGATGCGTTTATTCGCCGGGCAAAAGCTCAGAAAAATCAAACAATGGGGTATTTTTATTTCTCTGAAAATGTCCTGGAAAAAAATCACTTCATAATATCATTGAGGAGTTTAAACAGCATTTGAAACACTTTATACGGACCATCTACACAATCCATGTGTCAGCGTTAGCATTTATATTAAGACCTGTGGAGATATAGATAGATACATAGAACTGATTTTACATGTTTTGACAACTATAGAGTGAGAGGCCACTGAATTTACAATAAGTGACAGTGAAGTGAACTTCCATCACCATTCAGTGGTTGTGCTGAAAAAATCTTAGATCAGTATGACAGATGAATGATTTTTATAGTGATTTTTAGAAGTTTGGCAGCTGGAATAATTAGGACTTTATATTTAAGTCACACCCACTTTAATCCATCATTAACAAATTTTATAAATAGGCTAAATTGGTCCTAGATCATTTTGAAACTTAAAATATAAGCATATAATGTGACTACAGCAGATTAAGTGTGTGACTCTAAATGTGGTGGCAGCCTGGTGTTGTGTTGAGCTAACTTTGCTGGTGTTGTGTGTGTGTGTGTGTGTTGCAGGATGTGAAGAACACCTTGGCAGGAGAGGAGTCTCAGGTGGAACTCCTCAAGGCTCAGCTCAAAGAGCTCTTCAGGTTCTCTGCGGACTCACGACACCTTTCTGACGACGTCCTGGCTGTTGTCAAAGAGCATCAGAGGTATGTCATTCATCATACAGTAAAACAGCAGCACCTACCTGCACCAGGCGCCCAGGTGTACTGCATAGGGTTTGTCTTAATTACAGTGGCCATTGGGCTTTTCCTGCATGTTGACCCCTCTTCCTGTTATGACTCTTTGTCCCCTGCTCTATCAAAATAAAGGTAAAAATGTCCAAGATTTAAAGCTTAAACTTAAAACAGAAAAGTTAAAAACTTATACTTACAGAAATAAATCACAGATGGTCAGTTTGTTTTGTCTTTTAACAGTATCAGTTAGTTAAATTGAGTAAACATTCCCCATGTCTGAATTCAACTTCCCCGCTGCAGCTCGTCCTACGAAGCTTTTACTGCTACTTTCAGAGACTTGTGACATTTTGGACATTTAAAAACCTACGCATGAACCACGCGTTCCCTTACGCTGGGAGCAATGATGATTTTCATAGAAGTTAAAAGGCCTAAAATAAAGTTGTGTGAAGACAAGTGAGACCTCTTCATGTTTGGCTCTGTTGGGTACAAGAAACAATTAAGCATGCCACTGTGAATGTTGTGGCTTTGATGGCCGTTTGCCCTCCGTAATAATAAATGGCAGCATCACTGTTGAAAAGGTCCTAATACTTTCATAATAATTTATTGCTTTTCGGTGTATTTTTGTTAGTGACTGTAAAGGAAATAAAGACAGTATTCAGACATTCAGGTTGTTAGAGCAATGTCGAGCCTCCGAATCTCAGTGTCAGGTTCAGAACAAAATAATGGAAGACTGTTTGGAAGAGTGTTTCTGCAGCTGCTGTGATATCAGACTGGATATTGGTTGTATCTCTTGGACCCCATACAGTATTCACAGCCCTGCATTTTTATCTAGACTTTATCTGGATTTTTATCTGGAGTGGCCACGATCCACCGGTAAACAAATAGACAGTGTCCAAATTGAGGGCTGGCTTCCCAACTGTCTTAGACTGAAGGCCCAACAGAAATGATACAGACTGGCCTACGGAGGATTTCAGCTTCGCATCACCAGCTGTGCCTATCCTTACTGCGTCACAAAGTGCGGCTCCTGTCTCCTTGACAACACGTAACTTCTTTCCCCGAAAACTTAAGGTTGTAAGGCCTTCAGTTTTAGTTGCTGTTAGTAAGCGTGTAATCCTCCGGCTCTCTGTTGTTGTTGTTTGCCACCATATTATTTTAATTCGAGGCGTGCAGTGAATCATGGGATAGGTCGGGTCAGTCCATTGTACAGGAAGCTCTCGAAGGAGCCTGTGAAATTAATCACTCTATTTTTGCTGCTGTGACACCATCAGTCTTTACATGCAGCCTCTGAATTAGCACACAGCTTCAGCTTGTGCGCAGCAAGTTTTAAAGCTCACAAACCAGTTATGATATTATAAAATCATGCAGGTTATTCCAGGTGTTAAATGGAGATTTAAAATGAACACGGTGATACATCACTATGTTCTCTGAAATTCAGACATCCCAGTCAAGGAACAAACACAAACACATTTCTGCACGCTTTCATTAAGGGGAATGTTTAAAAGGTTTTTATAAATATCCATGTTGCTTTACGTTATCTTTAGAGGTACCCAGTGAAACATTACATCCACTGTTTGTCACCAGATGACATGTGTGTTTCCATCTTTAAACATCTGCACACAGATGATCAAACCCAAATACATAACCTTGTAGTCATCACTGGGGGTCTGGTTTCTTGATGTGTTACTGCCACCAACAGTTAATCTGTGGAATAATATAAAACATTATCGAGCAAGGATGTCTATCTTGTTAACCACATAAATGTTTTAGCATGTTTGATCTTTGTGTACCGTTATATATAGAAAGGTTTTTCTGTCTTTGAGCAAATTATTATTATTTTGTTTATTTTTGACTTAAAAAGAAGTAAATACTGTCGAGGCTCAGGTGATAGATTACTCATTAGTAAGACTCATTTTATTAAGTTTGGCAGCAGGCAGGGAAGACAGTGAATGGGCAGCAGGTGAGTTTACAGGAAGTTTAGTGTTATTGCAAAGGCAGACAGAGAATGAATGAATCATCTGTGACAAAATACAAAAAATAAAATTTTCAAATGTTAATACGCTGTTCATTTTAATTTCATTAATTGTATTTTTTTGTGATAACTGTGGCATGTGCAGTAGCCACTCATGTGAATCATCAGCACTTGTAAGGCAGGTCAAGAACTGTCATTAGGTAGTCTCGAGTGCAGACAATTTATTTCTGAGTCAGTGAACTCTTACTCTTCAAACCAACAGACTGAAGATCTGCAGTATGCTAAAATGGAAAGCAAACCCCTCGATAATTCACAAAGTGAATCTCTACATGGCTTCGAAAGGAAGCCAGTGCAGACAAAACTGGAAAAAACTGCAAGGTAAAACATGAACAGGAGCCTGATGAATGCTGGCAGCTCATTCGCTGGTGAAAACAGATGAAATATGTTTGGATCAGATGAGGTCCAGCTTGTTTGGTGTGGACCTGGCAAGGACCACTACAAAGACTGCACAGTGCCAACAGTGAAACACTGGAGTTGGAGTGAACAGAGATGAGGCTGCATGAGAACAAAAGGTGTTGGACAGATATGTATAAAGGTCATTCTGCGAATGCAACTTTGTATGTTTAAGTACTGGATAAAAACAGAATAGGAACTCTCCCAAACACACTGTAAAAATCACCTGAGATATTGAAGAAGAAAGTTTGTCTTTGACTTGAATCCTGAAGAACAGCCTGAGAGGACAGCAACAAACCTCTGCAAATTATTAATAACCAAAGCTATGATCAGCACCATTACTGTTAATATAAAAACAATAAATGCTTCAGGGCTTTGGAAATCTCTGCTATAGTCATTGGTGTACATTTCTTGTTGGCCATGTTTCAGTGTGAAATCCAGAGCGACCAGGCTTTGTTCAGAGTCCGAGTCCGGCCTGAGAAACATCCTCCAGGATCCGCTGTTGGTCTTTGCTCAGTGGAGCCACATGGTCTCTCAGGTGCTGGAGGCCACTGCTGAGGTCACCGACTTCTCCCACATTGCCATGCTCGTCCAGAACATAGAGGTACACCCCACACCCCCACACACCCACACACACACACATTTATATACATGGAGATCACATGACATCATCAATTTTTTATCTGGTGCATTTTGAATTCTTGACTTTCTCATTGCTGAGAGAAAATCTCTGCATTCACCTGTTAACATTCATTTGTGTTACCATGGTTACTTAGCAACTTTGAATGATTATACAACTGGCTTCTTTGATATTCAGAAGGAATAGATTATTTAACAGTATTGTTGCCACTGAATTCATGTTTCAATTGCAGATGTGATATATTTTTATTTTATAAATATTATAATTCACAGCATGCCGAACCACTTAACACAAGATGTGTGAGACAAAGGAAACATTTTACAATGAATAAATGATTTAATAATATATTGTAAAATGAATAAACTAATAGATAATGTAAAATCATACAGGTGTTAAAAAAGTTTGACTTAGATACAACAAAAAGTTTGACCCTGCTAGACATCTGAATTCATCCACTGTACAAAGCAGTTTAGTTCTTGACTATCATAAATGGGACTGTGGAACAGTGAATTCTGCATAAATTAAGACTTTTATTCAAAATCAAAATGATTAAAAAAAATGCAAATGTAGCAACTGAAGCACTGAGCTCCGTTCACCCAACAATCACTGTGGTCTCTGAAACACTCCTTGTTTCTCTTTCTATAGCAAAATTAGCAAACCACATGTATGAATCATGATTTCCTGTCTCTTGTTGAGTTCTACTGCTGTACGTGTCACTGATTGTTATCATGGTAACAGAGTTTGTCAGGGTGTAAGATGTCTAATCTCGTGAAACTGTCTTATTTTCATTATTCTAATGTCTGAGGAACATTAAGACCTGCCCAACACCATCTGGTATTTCATGTAAGAGCTCTAGCTAAACTGAGAAAACAAGATAAACAGTGACATCATGTCTCTGTTACAGATATGATGGAACATGTCTCCACTGTTGTTTTTGTTTGTTTTCAGCACAGTCTCAGCCGGAACCTTAATACACTCTGATTTCTGTTGCATCAAATCTAACCAGTACAGTCAGGAGAATGATCAGTAGACACCTCTGTTTTGTGTTGAACTCTCAAACAAAACAATAAGCAACAATGTCATTTAATGCATGAGCTGGATGTGGAGGAATGCCTCTTAGGGAAAGAAACAAAAAGAAAAGCAGAAGGAGGGGAACAGGGCAGGCCACTAAATCTTCTCTAAAAACAGAAAGATTTATGACTTTCTAATTCCAAGTCTACAGTAAAATAAATGTCAAAGTCAAAGCCTGTGTAAGAGTTGCATCACTGTGGCAGAACTGTAGTACAGACATAAAAATTCTCTATGAAGTTCTCTATGAAGATCTGTATGGAGAAACTGGATCTCAAAAACGGTGTGTGGCGAACAAACCTAGTAAATATCTGGCAGTGCAGCTGCATAACCACACAAACGCACAATACAGTAGGGATAAGGCATTCAGGAGGGAGAAGACACTTTGACAGGGAATACATTAATTCTGTCTGCATCATTTTATAGTAATATAAGTCTTTATAATAATCTGAAAATATGGCGCCAGAGAGGAAGTCGACAAGCTCTTCTCTAAAATTAAATCACCACAGAGACAGAGGAACAGTGGAGACCTGAGGCAAACCCGTTTACAAGAGGGAACCAAGGGAGGAAGTCACTCGGAGGAAAAGCCCCTAGTACACACGGGTTTCTAGTTAGAAACGGAAGCTACATTTTTAATTCTGTCCTCCATTTACCAGAATTAGTGTCTTCAACCAAATTTACAAAATAAAGATTCTTCTAGGCCTGTGTTACCCGCTAATGTTGATGCAAAGATTAGATTTGAGGTCTTGACGCCGAGGCTTGAAGCACTAATATCAGTGCTAATAAAACCTGATCAAACAGGCTTTATCAAAGGCAAGAGTTTCTTTCATAACATCAGGCCCTTGAACATAATGCAGCTAACCAGTGAAACCAGAGTTTAGTGTTTCGAATTCATTACCGGAGTTTGAGAGGGTTGAACGGAGGAATTTCAAGTAGGTACAGAATCAGTTGTTCTGTAAAGTAGCTGTTACTAAGTCTTGCTGCTCACATCCTGCACCATCAGAGTGTGGACCCTGCCCCTTGATCCCCCCTTTGTTAAGCAGAGCTCATTAGATCGCCCTCAATGATAAGAGGTTTTATAGTTCAAGGCACAGTTCATACAATTATGCAGATGATGTCCTCCTAAGTCCAGACTGATACCACCATCTAATGTGTGTTTCAATGTATAGTTTAGACACATATCAGGGTTAAAGGTGAACTTATTTCCATGAGGAGAGTTTAACAGGTGAAACGTGAAAGTTTGAAGTAAAATGGAGTTTATGCTGAACAGAATAGAGTTTGGTGACAGGAAGTGGGCTGGTCCCATGAAAAAGGATTTAACTTGATGAAGGGAGCTTCCAATCCTTGATTCGATATACTGGTGGTAATGTTGAGCAATAGATGTCGATGACAGGGCCGTCTTCATGAGAGAGAACCTTCTGATGGGATGGTTTGATTGCGCATAGTCAGACATCCACAAATGAGGTGGTGAAGGGTTGGAGGTGGGTCACACACATTCCTTACATTGCATAACAGCAGAGACTTATAAAGTTTGTTGGCTCACAAGTGATTGCTAAAGGCCATCATGTCATGTTTTGACTGGATTGGTTTAGAAGTGGTTGCAAGCTAAAAACATTTAATATTTTTATCCTGGACCAGATTTCACTGATATTCGTGACCCCGTTCTCCAATATATTTATATGAATTACGCTGTAGAGTTATAGATTCATTAGTGCTTCTTGGTGGAGCCCCCCTCACTCAGTAAGACCTAAATGGATAAAATCCCCCTGGCAACCTCTGAGGTCAAGTTGACTCACAGGTGTTTTCCTCTACTTGCCACTCTACTGTTTGTTAGTCTTGGTGTGTACGGTATATGACCTATGACTGAAATTTTGAACAGACCGGCCTCACCACCCTGAGCAGGTCTGTTCCAAGTTTCACTCTGTCACAGGTCACATGCCCTAAACACCACCACGCAGGTACAGTACAGTGTAGATATCTTCACTCTGATCTCTTCTATCTGTTAATGGCAGGTCACAAGGGAAACATAAAATGGTTATAAAGCCAAAGTAACACAGACCAATACATCATACACACACATCAGCAACAAGGATGTATTAAAGGACTACGCATTTTGTCCCATGTTATGAACATTCTGAATACAAGGAACAATATTATGGTCTGCTTCAAACTTTTACATTTCCCCTCAGGTTTCCATATAGAGAAATCCAGATCCCTCACAGGCCAGGATTTAATGTTCAGGCTCTGGCAAGGTTTGGACTAGCTTGGTAGACTCTAAGAAAGGCTCAGACATTCCAGACATTCTTTAACAGCCCATGCCAAGAAGGTTATTTTTTTATGTTTATGAAGCCTTTGGTATAAAGTTGAATTGTTCTACTAATAAAAATCAAAAGCAATTATAGATAGCTGGAGTGTAAGATAGGAGAGTGTATCTGGGCATCAATTGTACAGAAGAAAAAAAACTTACAGTTCTGAGGTCACAGATGAAAACAGTATACAGGCTTAATTAAATATCATGCTTGAGAGGCTCTGAAGTCTGAAGATAATACATTGAAATCAGAAATGAATATTGTGTACATATGCTTTGGAAATGTACAAAGATGAGGCGCCCTGATGCTTGGGTGTTCCTTTACATCTATCTAGAGAACCTGTATGCCTGGGCATCTCTGTGCAGCACTATGGATTTCTGTTGTAAATTTTGTGACACATTTTACCTGTGTACCAGTCAGCTGGTGTGTAGCTCCTGTGATTTGCATGTTGCACTTGACAATATTGTGATTTTAGTAACATTACAATTAATTGTGTTGCAGTAAGTCTGAAGAGCTACATCATGACTGTGTTTCTTCACTTCTGTCCACTGTCTTAGCGTCTCCTGAAAGACAGCATCCAGCTGCAGGAGCGTTTCAGTCTTCTGCAGGTGAAGGGGGACCTGCTGGACTCTGTGTTTGGTCCTGAGAGGTCTGACGGTCTGCAGGGTGAGCTGAGTGCTGCCATCAAGAACAGAGAGCTGCTGCACACTCAGCTGCTGCAGAGGAGGAGCAGGCTACAGGTACGGACATAATGTCAAGTATCTGCTTTCACTGCGTCCGACATCTGAATATATATGTGTATATATTTGTATGAATATGTATGTTGTGTAAGGTGAAATAACAGAAGCTTTAAAATGAGGAACATGAATGAATGAGGTCTGTTGTTGTTAGACAGACAATCAGCAGCCGCCAGAAACAGCTCAGGCTGCACTGACTGTCCTTTTATTTGTTTGATTGGCTGCTTTTAACATTCTGCAAATGGTGTTTATAAAATTATGAATAATACAATTGATCTGTCCTTTGAAAAAACGTTATTAAGTGTTTGTGTAGTTGTCAGTCATAGAGAGAAATCAGAATGAGTACACAAAAAAAATAGTGTTCAATTGGAAAAAATGAAGACACAAAATAGAAACGAAATGACAAGTCTAAAATATGGAGGGTAGAAAAAAACTACCAGAGTCAATAATCAGAGTTCTACTGTTGGCACACAGACAGAGAACAGCACAGGCACTGATCAATATTATTGATTAATAAAGGGATAGGGCTCACACATTCTCTGTCCTAGGGCACAGAGTCAGACTAAACCATTTTATGGAACAAAGGAAAAAGACATGGACATTGATTGGATGATCACATATGATTATAACCAAGAGCAAACAGCCAGGAGACAGAGAGTACCTACAGGTGTGTGCTGAGACACAATGAACTCAAAAACCCATAAAGATCCAGACCAAGTACAGGATTTAATGAGGAGAGCAGCGGCGTCTTCAACCAATACCCAGAGTTCATTCATTTCTCATCACACAATCAATACCATGAGGAACAGAGTGTGATCAGATCAGTCTGTGCGTACATGAAACCTAATTATTTAGCCTATAATGTAGGTGGGATTTACAGTAACTGGTTGACTTAACTTAAACCCATAAGTGTAAAATGATCCTGGAATAGAGAGAGGCCTCTGTCCTGTGTGTATATGTATGTATATAACACAGAATATGTATACATATGTATAGTATACATAAAATATAATAAATACAGCTATGAAATAAATCCCATATGAATGAATTTGGTAATAAATGCAGAAAATGTCAATAAATATATATGTGCCTGTTATAGTGGTGTGAGTTAACATAAATAGAACAGATGGAGATAAAGTCTGCAGAAATTAATGTGGAAAGGAAAAATAAGATTCCTCTGAAAAAATACAAAAAACATTTTAAAATATGAAGCTATTTATTTCTTACTATCCTTTATTTATTCATTCACCCATTGATTTGTACCAGAATGTATTTATTTACTCACTTGTATATTTGTATTTACTTTTCTTTATATACTTACATCTTTCATGTACTACCTCATCTATTTATTTGGGGATTTATTTCATAGCTGTACTTATTTTCTTATTGGCTCGTCTTATAACAAAGCTGTAAAGAAGGAGAGGAGAAAGAAAATCAACTGATGATGTCACATGTCAACAGTCTCTGCTGCTTCCTCACCCGTCACCTCTGCTCGTGTTGAAAGATGGCGAGCTAAATGGTGGACATTTAACAAAGAGAAGTGGTCCCTAACCTTTTCCAACTCATGACCTCATGATATCTTAAAAATGTCGGCGGCCCACATCTGACCCCGTAACAATACGGAGGCTAAATCATACTTTCCTGAAGCATGTTTTGTTTCAGTGCTGAAGTGAAAGCAGGTAAACATGTAGGAAACCCAGCTCATCTCTGATCTTTGATGAGGAGAGATTACCTGTAGGTTCACCATGTCTCCACTCTGTGCTTTTGACTCTTCCTAACCAGCTATACATTTAGATGCTCTAATTTTGCCATGTTATTCTTTTCCTATATCAGGAACAATCAGATATCATTAGTCTTACTATCAGAAAAGATATTGATTGTTTCTCCAATTTAGTTTTGTGTTGATTTGTTGATCATTTGACCAGTGGTTTGGTCGTACATCTCTCTGACATGCCGATCAAAAGCTGATCTGTTTGAAACAGGGATGTTTTGCTGCCATCAGTGAACAACACATGTGAATACTAATGACTGACAGTGGGCAACAGGAAGCATCCGAAAATAATGCCACAGACAATAATCTGTCCCTCCACTGGAGGGGAAACTGTAAATCAAATTTATCACATGAAGCAAAGTTTGACAAAGAGCTGTAGTGTAGAAACTAAATGAGCTCCTTGTGCAGACCTCGCTTCATTGCAGCTGTTTTTACACTCGTACGCACTTGTGACAACAACACCTCTGTTTGTCTCTCCGTCAGGGTTTAATCTCAAGAACCAAGGACTTTG
Organism: Selene dorsalis; assembly: GCA_900303245.1. Classification (NCBI taxonomy): domain Eukaryota; kingdom Metazoa; phylum Chordata; class Actinopteri; order Carangiformes; family Carangidae; genus Selene; species Selene dorsalis. The sequence goes on along the minus strand of OMNW01002392.1, from coordinate 30,140 downwards.
ATGATGCCTTCGAGTCAATTTGCTTTAAACTGGCCCGTCTCCGAGACCAAGTGATGGCAGCAGATGGCCTCCAGCCTGACATCCTGGCCAAGAAGAGCCAGTCAGACCAGTTCAGGGTGAGTTAACTCCCAGGTCAGACCGGTCTGCTGCAGGAGACGGTTACATTGTAGCCTCAAGCAGACTGAGCACATGGAACTTCTGCAGAGTTAGAGGAGGGAAATCTGATTCCAGTCCATGATACGTGTTGGACTAAACCTACAGGGAAAAGACAATTGTGCCAGATCCAATGTTTCCACAGTTGTTCCAAAAACGTTGGTGTTTCATGCAGCTGTTCCCTTCAGTTCACACACAGATTGAAAACCAGATTTAAGAGTCAGGTGATCAGTCATTGTGACCGCTGTGGCTGAGAGTTTGATTTATTCATTATAGGGTATAAATCATACTGGATACAGTATCTGCCATCAAAAGATTAGATATTTTAAAATTATGCTATATGAATTCTTATGAACTTTCACTTCATGTCGCATAACCTGAAAGTTTGGAGCCTAATCTCCTGTGGTCTCTGTGTGTCCTCAGGTGATCCAGAAGGACCTGGAGGACTGTGAAGCCCACATCACAGCTCTGGAGACCCTGGTCTCCTCCAGTCAGAGCAACAGGACTCATTTTGAGAGGCTATATGCCGACTGGAGACTTCTGTACAAAGTGGTCAGGGTAAGAGGAAGAGGATGGTTCGAACGGATCCATCTCTCACTACAACTTGTCCTAATGAAGGCTCCACCCAGAAGTCTTTCTACTGTCTTTCACTGTATGTTTTGGTCTCATCAGTCTCCAGAAACAGGAACTCACTTCATCAGGGCAAAATATTTGAATCATGCAGCCAAAGCATTAATTAACCCCTCTTTAATAGAGGATTGAGTCATGCACTTCGTTAACACATTCAGACTCACAATTGTACATGTTCCCCTTGCTAAAGGAAAACATTTATCTGGCTTCACTCAGATCTGTCTGGAAACAAATGAGGCTTAAAAGTTCTACCTAAGACTTGGAAAACAGGTGTGGCATCAGTACAACTTCAAGTGCTAATCAGTAGGTGTTGGCTTCATGTGCAGCAGCAGCAACAGTGCAGAAGATAACATGGTTTGTAAATTACCAGGTGTGGTGATGAATATATTCTGATATTTCTCACAGTCTTTCCTCCTTACCAAGTTTTCATGTTCTGCTCATAGCTGCGCGCGTTTCCTCTGGGTACTCCATTTAGCTTTCGTAGTAGTAGTTTTTCCCCTACAATTGTTCAGTCAGTCTCCCCTCAATATTCTGCCTGCACTTACCCAAAAACACACATACATGGAGCACTGTTTAATTTAGCAGTCCAGTTGCCATGCTCCATCAATAAAGCGGTGTAGTAGTTTTAAAAAGAGGGCAGGAGGTAGGTGGAAGTACAAAGGTGAGAGGTTGCAACTCTGATTTTATAGCACTCTGACTCTAACAGAGCCAGAAGATAAATTGGCCGGAGCCTGTTTCCTTCATATCACACTAGTACTTTCCTCCTGTAAACCTGCAGAGTAGCACAGTCTCTAAGAGCACAAAAAGCTGACACTCAGTCAAACCTGCACACCAACAGACAAGAGAACAGAGAACTGAGAAATATCCATAAAGCTGTTATTGTCATCTATTTTTATTATGCTACTCCACTCCAGCCATGCACACGCTCGTACGTGTGCCAGTGAGATGCTACAGTTTGGCGACGCTCTGATACTGTTGTTCTGAAAATTTGGCAACGTATGCTGTCCTGCTGATCATTGTACATTGTTTGCAGGGAAAGGTGGATGAAAGTGAGCAGAACATCACAGATCACGAGAGCTTCCATGAGTGCCATCTGAACATGGAGAAGTGGCTGATGATCATGAAGCAGAAGCTGGAGTCCTTCCACAGCCCCTCTGGAGGGTGGAGCATAGAAGGCAGGCAGCATGAAGCTCAGGTGTGTTAGCACGTGTCCCTGCGGCTCTGTGCTCACCATGATCAGTCTTAATGTATCGAAGGGTTTAGTTGAACACCAAGATTTGAGAACTGTTTCATTCTACTTATTAGTGGAGATTTGTTCCAGCACCGCTTCCAACTTGCCTTTATTAGAAGTATCATATCAAATCCATCCTCCTCACCCAGTCAGTCCTATGAGCTCTTGGTCACGATGACTCAACAAAGTTTGAAGTACCGATTTACCAGGATGAGAAACGATAGGATCATTATAGCCTGATAGCCTGGATTAGTTATGAGATGAGTTCTATCCATCCAGAATTAGAGAATATATAAATAATGTTTTTCTGCCGGGTAAAATCAGTGCCTGCGTGTGTTTCATTGTGATGTATTAGTCATACTGAGCAAATCTGAGGGCTCTGCAAGTTGATTTTGAAGGAAGTGAAATGAAGTGAAACCAATGAGCCCTGGAATGCAGAAATTAATTTGCATGGACTGGAAAATGGTTTTCAGAAATGTCGGTTTGCATGCTCATAAAATTCACCTGGACAGTGGAAGTGCAAAATCAGTATGTAACTCATGCTGGAGCGGTGAGGTCTCTTGAGTTTGTTTCTGTCTTAGTCTCCTTGTATTGTTCGCTGTTAATTAGGAGCCCAGGGAACATCCTGGGCAGTCTCATTTGTAGTGAGGAAGTCTAGACCTGCAGTGTCAGGGTTCATCCTGGACCCATCAAGCTCATCACTCCATTCAAATCCCTGCTCTTGATTTAATATCAATGACATGATAGGTCCTGTCCACCAGCTCTGTGAAAGGGCTGCTGGCAGCTCACAGTGACCACAGTCTTGGCCCTTGTCATGAATTTTAATGCGAGGACCACAGAGACTCTTTATAATTACACTCTTCATTACTACAGTGACCTGGCTGCCAGTCTAATCACTGGCATGAGCCGAGACTCTTCATCTTTGCATCTCATTAACTGGGGGCGTTGTTAAATACGGCTTTAGGCTGCACTCTGTTAAACCATGCAGTGGATATCAAATACACGGATGAGTGAGCTGGAAAGTTTAGATTTTTGGCAATAAAAACCAGAGCAGGATTTCATTCCAACTAAATAACCTATTACGTATTCAGATGACATTCATATGAATGTACCTTTGGATGCCGAACACTCCAACCACTTCATAAAAGTTACAACAACATCAGACATTGATGGTAGCAAGGTGCTAGTCTGACCTTCAAGAGCAGAATCAGGTACAGTCTCTTGCCCAAGGACATGAGGAACCAAACCAGGCCACAGACATTGCCTCTCAACAGCTTTGCTATTCTGAAAATGATCGTGTATTCATGGCTTGATACTGATGAGGTTTCTGTATAATTTTCATTAATTGTATTTCTTGCCTGTATTCACAGAGAGCTTTGGGGGAGTTCCCAGAGAAGGAGCTTCAGCTGCAGCAGATGGAGGTCCAGGGTCAGGGGGTTTTGGAAAGGACTTCAGAGGAGGGACAGGTCCACATTCGAGGAGACATGAAGCGGCTACGAGAGTCCTGGTTGGCCCTCTACAACATGAGTCTCAATCTTCACAGGTAGCTGAGAGATCAGGACAAGAGAGTCTGGTGTTCTCTATGGTGATCATTTGACAGCTGACTCTGGATTCCTTGTCTGCAGCGGCTGCCGTCTATTAGCGGCAGGGTCAGTCTTCTCTCTCTGTGAAAAATGGTATCAGTGACTCATTACACATTGCTCACTGAGAAACTAATTACATTGCACCAGCCTGGTAGTTCGCACATACAGCACAAAATTGGAGTCCTCACTGCAGCTCACTGTGTTTGAGTCCAATCTGGGCACTCACACAGCTTCATGTCATAATGAACAGAAACAGAAACCTCAGAAATCCTGCTCAGTCATCACTCGTGTGTGGTGGTCACTGTGTCTGCAGAGCATCTGCCCTCTGCCTGTATCTCTGCCTGTATTTTGATGTTTTAGTGTAGTTGGGATGTTTCTGGGCAGGGAGTCGGTGTGGCTTCCCCCAGCCAATGACAGAGTGCAGGTTAAGTTGGGCATGCGGTGTTGTGGGCTTGCATAAAACGCTATCAAGCTGGGAGAAATGGCTGATACACACTTACGGAAATACAGTACTAGAGTGAGGCGCTAGAGCGTCAGGCCCGTACCCCGCAATTGCCAGCGTGCAAAGTTGAGTCTACTACCCTACTTACTCTACCTTTACTTACTCTGCTGGAGAGATGAGCAGAGAGCTGCTGCGCAACAGAAAAGGGTGAACACGAGTGACTGAAGATATGTGTGAATGTGATATGCTCCAGGACTTCAAAAGGGTTTACTAGGGGATGATCCTGATAAAAACTGGAGGAGGATGGTTGAATCAATCTTACACTGACAGTAGCAGGAGGAACTGATAAACTCAAAGAGGCCGTGGTGAAATCTCATGGGTTTAATCAGACGAAATTTAGGGATGTTTGAAGTGATCGTGGTGATTAGTCTCCATTGTAATGTTCCTAAATGAGCTGTACAGGAAAAACCTTCCCAACTCACCAGGGAGCAGCAGATTTCCAGATAAGATATTTAATGTATGAATTAGTCATGGGATAAGATAAAACTGACAGACTGAGGGTAATAAAATGAGACCAACAATGATGGAGGTCATGAAGGTCCAGAGCTAGAGTGAAGAGGTGGTGATGCAGGGGCGGAGGTCAGAAATAACCAGTGTAGATAAGCAATTAAAATGCAAAAAAAAAAAAAACATTAAACCAGCTGTGGTTTGGGAGAAGTACCATCCACTGGGAGCTGTTTCCAGCAGGTGGCTGCATAGTAGCTGAATGCTAATTCACCCTGTTTAGCTTCAGCTCTCGGGTGACTTGAAAAGAGTCAGTAAAATTTTGAAGTGAACTTCGTATGTGAGTGGAAACTAGGGACCTGACCTGAGAACTGGCTGACAACTGCAGTAATCAATGCTGGAGAATATAAAGGCATGAATGAGTGTGTCTAAGTCATGGTTTAGACACAAGGTCCCTGATCCTAGCTCTGTTTTTGAGACACCAAAACACAGATTAAGTTAAAGCTCTGATGCAGTCAAGAGTGGGGAAGATGGATTGAGGTATTAAGACTCCAGGTAGGCACTGAGTTTCAACATCACCACAACAGTTACATTCATGAGAATATGAAGAATTCAAGGACTGCGTTGACGTCAGGTTGGATATAAGGGCTTTAGGTAAATGACCAGGTTGATGAAAGGCTGTGATGACCAGTGGAAGCAGCCGCACCTCAAGAAATGTCCTGAGTAATGGTGAGTTGCCCCAGGTGACGAGTGAACCATGTTTCTGACAGGGGAATGTTTCCTCGCCTGAAAATACATGAAGACTTAGACAGTGTTTATTGAAACAGAACAACAACAGAAACACAAAACATAGGAAAAATATTAGGGCGGGGATGCTGAATCCCTTCTCATATACTCATGTCACGGCTGACTACATGAGCCTTAGAAAGGGCTCTGATTCGTCAAGCTGACACGTCCCAGTCCAGTCTCTCTGCACTGCAGTGTGTTACTACAAAACACTGGTGTGTACACTACACAACAGAAAGGTTTTGGCAGTGCTCACTGGCCAATACACAATTAGTTTTATTTACATTAAGGGCAAGATATTATGCATGTAAGGTAGCTGCAGTGATAACAGTTCTAGTAAACCTGTTTCATCAGATGTGAGACACTGAGGGCTTCATAAGACCATTTATTTCACTCTCCATTTTGATATTATCATTTATTCACCACTTATTAAAAGGTTGGAGCCCTGTCTCATTCCAGTCAAACCCTGCTAGAGACCCTTCAATGGAAATTAGATAAGATTTGTCTAAAATGTTGCCAGACCAGTTGAGGAAACTCACAACACTTGGCCAGTCGGCCAATGTTGTTACTTCATCTCTGTCAGTCAGAGATATTAATGATTTGTAGGGCTGGGCCTGCTGATGTAGTCCAGTCAAAAACACAGCTGATATGCTTGTAGGTCTATGATTGATTGTTTGACTTGATTGTTTTCATATCTCAACTGATGGAAAACCTGAAGGGTGAATTTGTAAGATCAAGATATTTGAATCAGCAAAATGAAATATGTTTAGGGAGCTTTTGCTTTTATATTATATTATATTAACTCATAAATACATTTTAAATATGTATGACCAAAATAAGAACAACCACCCGCCAGCCACTGGAGTTGGAATAAAAAATGTTTGTGATGACCAGTTACTTGGTGTTTCAAACACTTTTCAAATCTGCATGCAATTTTCTTGTCAATTTTCATTTTTGTCTGTATGAGGTCAAACAAACGGACCTGAGTTCAGTCTCTGCAGTTCTGAGATAAGTGGCTGTGGTACAGAATATTAATGTATGCAAACAAACGAACAGCAAGAGCTTTTCTGACATCCAGTGTACTGCTGCTCAGAGAGGAAAACAACCTAACGGAGGCGAGTGATGTTCTTTTTTTGTTCAGTCATCTCTTCATGTGGTTGTGATGGATTCAGGTGACGACCTGCTGAGGTAGAAAAACACTTAACCTTTCGCTGCCTTTGTCTTTCAGGCTGTTGAATGGGGAGCATACAGGATCTGACTCATGGAGGGCTGGAGGCACGTCCTTAATGACCGAGCTCAGTGTGGAGGAGGAGAGCAATATGGCCAGGGCCGGGGGCTCCAGGAGCCAGAGAGGCCAACGACACAATCAGCCAGCAGAGGTGTATGGAGCCTCAGCTGGACCTGGAGGAGGAGGTCTGGAGGAAGAAGCCGGAGAGGGGGTGATGACAGGGCAAGGAGGGTGGATCCAGAGCTGTATTGAAGATCAGCTCCTTCTGGCTGGACTGGTTGATGAACATCTGAGTCCACCAAGGACAGACGAGGACAGTGGGCAGTCCTTTAAAGGAGATGAGTTAGATTCTTCGGTTTATAGAAGAACAAGCCAGGGAAGAAGCCTTGACAGCTCTAAATCAGCAGGAGGGGACAGCAGCATCCTAGTTGGAGACAGAGGAGGGGCAGCATCAATCATGAAGGTCAGCTACAGTGAGGAGAGGAGAACCAGTCCTGGAGAAGGCTTTGTGGAGTCAGGAGACAGTCGGAGCCCAGGAGGAGGAGCCTTCATGTTGTTCAGACGGGGCACGTCCAAACAGACGCCATCGACACCACCTCAACACACAGCGGTAACATGTTCAGGCTTCTGGGAAAAGACAGTCACTAAGATAACATCATTGGCAATGATAGTGTGCAGCTTAAAAACAGTCATGCAGATACACAAAATACAAACTAATTGAGAAAACATCATTAAATTATACTCACAACGACACAACACAATATTTCCAGGAGACACTTAAAAGAGATGTGTGGCACTGTAGTGAGACAACTGTTAGAGCATGATCGGAATTTAAGGCCAATAAAAAAAAAATGAAAAAAAGATCAAGAAAGTTAGTTACAGTTCAGGGTTTATTTTCAGTCACAATCCAGGACACAGAGGCCACAGCACACTAAATACCAGTCCAGCAATAAGACGATTCCTCTACAGTCTGTAACAGATGTTTTGACAGTTTGGCCATGAAACAGCTCAAACTGCCAACCAACATTCATGAGCTGCCAGTATCCAATGTGATCATCCAGCAGCTAGCTAAGTCAGTCAGTATTAGTCCTGGATCTGCACAGCTTAATGAACTTATTATTTTAGTGAATTTTTCTAAATAAGTATTTCCTGGTCGGTTTGTGGGACGGTGGTTGAATAATAATGAAGTTTGTATTGACCGTCGGCTCATGTTCTCTCCTGCTATTACCTCCACAGCCAGTTTGCATTTGACCTGCAGAACACTTGTTAAAATGAAACAGCATTAACAGGAAAGCAGAAACGCACAGGATGATTGCTGTGATCAACATTTCCTTCCGATGGATTTGTTAACAGCCCACACATCAGTACCACTACCGAGAAGATGAAACGGCCGCTCATCGACAGTGTTGGTGTGTTTGTCATGTTTTTTTTGTTTTTTTTTCTCAGGAGGTCACAGGATGCTACACATCCAGAAGGAGGGAGTTTGAAGCCTGGCTGCGCAAACAGAACAACCTCCTGTCAGGGATCCTCAGCGTGAAGGGGGCCACGCTCAGTGCCAAAGAAGTCACAATCCAGCAGGACAGACTCAAAGTGAGTTTCCGTCAACACTGAAACACACAGGGTTTTTCTGCTCGGCTCAGCAGCTGCTCGCTTTATGAGGTTTGTTGAAAATTGACTCATTGATAGTTCAGGTTATTTGATGCTGGCTTGTGTGAGGTAGTTATACACGGTGTGTTACCTGCAGTAGGTTCGGGTTGAAGCACACCTGGTTTAAAGAAGCATACAGGAGAAATCACCTGAACTATCACTGAGCACCCAGCTATTTGCATATTTGTGCTCACTCACGACAAATCACACTGACTTCAATCGTACATTCAGAGAAAGGTGTAATGCAAGAGTCTGTAGCAGTGTCACATTTTCCTGTCAAGCACCCACTTTTTTATAATGGCAAATACACTTGCACTGATTTGAGCACCCATGGGCGTGTTGGCCTGAAAATGAGGTGTGATCATAAACATCTCTAACTTGTGGCAGCAAAAAGCATTTGACCAACAAAGACCTGATCTTAAGTCAATGACTCAGTATTTCACTGTTTTTTGAAGTACATGTTATCAAGAGAGCAACGTGCACCTACGCAGAGAGTGCACAACACACATACACTCTGCCTGCTACACACAGGCAGGCATCACCTTGACTAAATGAATGAAACAACATAAAATAATGTAACTTGTAATTATCATTTGTGGTGATGCTTCTCTGCAGTGCCGTGTGCAGAGCATTGTTTCAGTCAGAGCTGCTGGACTACTGGTCAGTCACAATACATCCTCAATTTACTAAGTGCGGTCTGATTGTGTGGAAAACACTGTTCCATTATCTGCCAAAGGGTACGTCTGCCTGGCTTGTAAAAGGAATGGGAGATGTCAGTGTGATTGGTTTGCTGGATATTATGACCAAAACACTGATTAAGAGATGAATAACAATGTGAGCATGCACCTGGAGCAGCAAATATGGTTTTCCTACACTGAAAGTGATATGAACATGCTTCAGACCAGGAGCTTTGGACTGTTACAATAGAGCCCCAAGTTTTGTTGCTGAAACCAAACAGAGTTTGTTAGATTTGAGTTTATTTTTCTTACATATAAAACAGCTGTTAGTGAACATATCATTTCGTTAATATGATTAAGTTGAAGAAGCCATCTTTATGTGCTATTGCTATATAACTAACATTGGAATTAGCAGTAGAAAAAACAGTGTTAACATCTCTGAGGTCTTCAACTGAAGTTAGTATGCTACTCAGCTAGCCCCAGCTCGTCTCATCACTGTAGCTTCCAGTGTGTCCTGAGTATGGAGGTGGACATATTATAACCTATTATATAAAAGCTCTTGTCGAAAACACACTCAGCACTTCCTGTTAAGGAACCATGTTGAGCTGCAGAAAAAAACTTCACAGACCGAACCTTTAAGGTTTCTTTGAGTCAAGTGGTCCATGAAGGAGAGAGAAACCTGCTAGTGAAGGTAGTGTACGTAAATATAGAGGTGTCAGGGTCATGTAGGGATCCACGTACATTTCTACTCAATTATCAGCTCACTAACCGTCTGTCATCAGTTAGACTCACTGTGTATCCTGCAGCAGCAGCAAGAAGAGTTTTGCATCTGTAAAAGTCAGACTTTGGAGGCCAGCCTTCACAGTGGTGTGTGTCTTCATTGATTATTTAAATCTCGTGACACAGGAGCAGGACCTGGAGGACCTCAGCCACTGCATTTTGTTCACAGTCTTGATCCGTTGCAGGCAGAGAAGTTAACACAGAGGAGTGACTCTGAATATATCTGACCTTTTTTTAACTAACAGCAAATCTCTAGACTCCATTTCCTCTGAATAATCAGAATACATACAGAGCCTGTATTTATCAGCGTCTCAGCATCCCTCCGAGGGACTGGTCTAAAAGTGAGCCCAGGGCTGAAAACACTCCTACATCACAGCATAGATGAGTTATTTATGAAGCACCCCACACTTCTTTTCAACAAGGAGTGGAACGGCTTTACCAAGAGAGAGAGAGAGAGAGAGAGAGAGAGAAAGAGAGAGCAAGAAAGAGAGAGGAGCTGCTGTTTTACACTCAGAGCTGCAGAGGAGAGAACCTGAAATACTGTTGGCAGCTAACTTTTTAGTCATTTTCACCATATTGTGTGTGCACAAATCAATTGAAACTCAATATTTACAACTATACCATTTACACAAACTGTAAGTAAATGTTTGAATCCTACTCATTTGACTTTAAGCACAAATGTCATCAGTAGGTAAATTTAAACAGATTTAATTTGACTGTCTGTAAAACTCTAGCTCTATCCAAATGTCTGTGCAGGCTGTAAAACTAATCCTCCTCTGACCAGGTGCACTGTCTCCTCATTTAACCTCCATGTTGGTAAAGTGTCTGTGGAACTACATCTTAACCACATGAACTCTATAAGTGTGGCTACTGTTGCCTAGCAACCTAGATGGCACATAACTTCTTTTCACAGAAACATGAGACTCAGAGGTCCTTGGTTTTAACAGTTGCACCAGTATCTGTTGACCTGAGCTGAGCAGTGCAGCCCCCCAGGCTCAGTGCTCGTGTTGTTGTAAAAAAGCACTGTGGAGCTGGGTATAGTTTGGACCACAAAGGATCCACCTGTTGGAGCTTTCACTGTCCAGGAGAACAATGCACATTGAAAAGAGACAATCTAGTTACAACACTGTGGCTCATTCAGTCTTCAACTGCACCCTCTGAAGGATGAGATCCTGAGCTGGGATACAGCCCACATTAGAGAGGACTTAACTGTGTCATAGGCACAGACAGACAGGAAACAGTTTGAAATGAAAAGAGTGATTAAAAGTAGAGCTGCACAATACTCCCCAAATATTCATTGTAATTTTTTTGGCAAATACTGCAGTGTCAGTTAGAGTGGTCATTTTTGCATTTCATGGTCATTGGTAAATTGAGCAACATGTTGCTTTTACATCTAGAGAATATGATTTGTAGGTGTCTCTGTAGCACCACAACATTGTTCTTGGGTCATAGTACTTGGGTCAAAAAAACTTGCAGCTCCTGTGATTTGGGTCTGACACCTGGCAAAATAGTGACACTTCAAGTCCTGTGGGTTTTCAGTTTAGCCTTAAAAAGGTTAATGGAGGGGAAACAATTTAAGAAAACTACTTAAAGGTCTTGGTGCACAAAAGCTGTGATGTGCTGCATTAATAGAGAGGTTTTTATTACTCTTCACAGCTACTCAAAGCACTTAACACCACAAGTCACATTCACACACACTTTCACACACACACACAGCACATCTCTATCACACTCACTCATAGACCAATACGTCACAGAAAATTTAGGGGTCAGTATCTTGCCCAAGGACAATGATGCATGGACTGAAGGAGCCGGAGATCAAACTACCATCCCTCTGATTAGCGGTGTACTTGCTGTACCTCTTGATGGATTGAATGATGATGAATCGCTGGAGTAAATTCAGACTCTGTTCAGCAGCAGCATCACTGTGACTAACCAGGTCTAGGCTGCCATCTACAGAGAGTTTGATATCAATGCATGGCTCAGCAGTTTTTTCCAAGAGCAGATTGAACAAGACTGAAGTGCATCATGTCACACAACAGTAATGAATTTGACTGGAGCACAAGCAGACATGATGGTCTCTGCAGGAAAAATGAAAAATTCAGTTTTCCATTTCTTTATTTGTAGTGTAGATCAAAAAGGAGAAAACCAGAGTGTTTTCAAAGTTCTCTCAGGAGCTCCAGTAAAAACAAGAGACTTTGAGCCTCCCTTCTGTTTGGCCTCTGATTTTGGGGGATTTAGAACAGCTAAAGGAAACACTGTGTTTCATCCAATGCCTCAATCAAAACAAGAAACATCTCAACAGCTGGGCTTACCTTGCAGGCTCTGAAGGCAGGAGTACCCTGGGGTCAGGAGCAGTTCCAGCTTTTGCTCCAGGAGATTCAGCGTAGTGGAGCCGGTTCTGGGTCAGAGGACGATGTGGACCTGGAGGAGCTTCGCTACCGCTGGATGCTCTACAAGTCCAAACTAAAGGATGTGGGAGAGCTCAGGGCCAGGACCAAGGCCAAGGTTTGATTACACATGGTCACTGGAGATCCATTTTAAAGCAGATGTAAACTGACAAATGTGAGCACTTGTGATCAGATCCCCCCCCACTGAGAAGACACGGGGTAATATAGGGCTGGAAAGGGCTTAATGGAAAACATATCGGAGACACATGTGTTTATGTTTATGAGTTTGGAAATATTTGTATAATTTCTCTGAGTGGTCTCTGAGCCGCCGTCTCATTTCATTACTGGTTTGTCATTACAATCCCTCTTGAACTACACAATTTTTCACCACACGGTGGCAGTGTAATACCATTGTTGTTTGCACAGTGACAGAAGACTGGTCTACTCCTGCAGTGTTCCTCAGGTGTGGAGGAACCAAATGAAAAAACATGATTCTAATTCATTAGATTTATTAAGAGCGATCCACTTGGCTCTGAACAGTCACATGTCAGTACCACAGGGTTTCACATTCATCAAACATTAAACTTCAAGTGTGGCTGAATTTGTGTCTGCAAAAGTCAGTGTTGTGATATGACTAAAATATTTTGTCTCTGCAGAGAGTCCAAGCCAAACCAGAGGAGCCGACCATCACAGAAAAGGCACAAAAGGTAAAAAATGAATTTATTAGAGACCGAGATTAAGAGTAACCATGATTGTTTGGTATTCAAGGTGTTCAAGAGTACGATATAAAGAAAAAAATTACAATGCATCAGCCGGTCAGAAAAAAAGTTAGTTTATCTGGAACTAACCAACTGGGACTTGTAGGCGACGAAAATATGCTGATTAATCGTCCCACATTCACAACCATTCACTGCCTGTGTCTTGCTGTGCAGTGCTTCTCAGTGGGGGGGGGGTAGAGACCTTTCTACTGCAGATAGTATACTTATAGGCCATTTGTACTTCATACAACCCCACTTTAAAAAAAAAAAAAAAAACTGAACTATCCCTTTAACCCAGTCATCTAAGTTTTACCAACCACTAGTTTTGTAAAATTATTATGTTGCCTTTGTGTGTTTACACTGAACTGAACAAGGCAGTATAATGTGTGACTTTCTAAGGAACATCATTCCCACCCTGAGCGGGCTGTACACCACAAAGCCTGTAGACTGATCTGCTTCCTCTGATCAATCGTCTCAGTAGGAGGGAGGTGTCCTCAGCTGACAGTGCTAACAGACTTATTTCATATGAATCTCCGTGTGCTGTGTGAAGAGCTACTTGCTGTTGTAGTTTTCTTTGTTGTGGTCCTTTGTGGCATTCTCGTTAGAGACGTAACCAACCACTCTGCAGCAATATCCCCTGGAGGTATTTGGCCTGTGGAGAGTCAGACCCCTGAGCTGATCAGCCAGGACAAACATTATGTCAAGTGTATCGAAGCCTGAAACCCACCATTCGCTCTATGAGCTGTGTGTGGTGAGCAGACAGCTCTGAACCACCCGTTGACCCTCAGCCCCCCCTCGCCCCCCTGCTGAAACACCCTCCAGTCTTTACAGGCGGTCCTTAACTGGCTGCATTTACAGCTACTCATGACTTCAGCAGAGTAGAAAAAACTCTTTATAAACCTTTGAGTCTTGTAAATGCAGACTACGCTTATTCACTGTGGAATGACAGGCGTCTTTGTGCTGACTGTCAAGTCCATTTAAAGCAGAACATCCTGTCTGCTTTGTTACATTTGAGCTCTGTGTCTTTGAGCTGTCACTTCACTTGTCGGCCTCTTTACCTTTTTTCATCCAGTGTTTACTTGTCATCTCCAAACACACACTCTTCATTACTCTCACCTTTTCTTCCTCCTACATCAGAATACTCTGCAATAATGACTTATTAATCAGCTGTTAATGATTATTCTAACATGCTAGTCAGGTGATCACATATTGTGACTGATCGGTGAGCACAGTCCTGACACAAGCAGCAGCTCTGTGATCAGCATGCTGCTCACAACTCTACAGTGAAGCAACACTGCAAATCACAATATTAGAAGAAGTTTTTATGCTATGAGAAGGAGCATGAATAAATCATTAGTTTGTTATGAAACTGTGGACAACTTTAGGTGTTGAGTGGGGGACACTGATATATTTACCAGGCAACAAGAAAGAAGCTTCACTGCAGAGCCTCCTGCAAGTGACAGATGATACATGACATAACGTGTCACAAAGCAGCTCCTGAGTGCAAGTGTATTTGCTGTTTAAACAACATGGACACTGGATCAGAAAATGACAGCTGGATTGCTGTGAACTAAGCAACGACCCTTTGCCCTGCTTTGTGTCAGGTGTAATATAGAGTCGTAAAACTTTTCAGGGAGGTCATCCGTCCTAAAGCACTTAGTGGTGCAGGGTCACAGCTGGAGCCAATCCCAGCAGTCCAACAACAGCTCAGTCCAAAGTAGTGACAATGTGACTGATGTAGGAAAACACTCACCTGAACACCTGCTGATTCATGCAATTATCCAATCAGCCAATCACCTGGCAGCAGTTCAGTGTGTAAACTTGTTGATGTTGTTCACATCAAACTTGAGAATGAGGACCAGTGTGACAGTGGATGTGTTTGAGAGCAAAGGAAGTAGCCGCTGTTAGCGTGAGTGTGGTGTTCCTAATAAAGTGCTCAGTGAGGGGATGTGTCTGTGCTGAAATAGCGTGTGCAGATTCAGTAAACATTTGCATACCTTTGGCCTGTTCATGTTTTAATATGGAGGTATGAGTAGCTAGTTTCACTTCCTCTTCCATCACTCATTAACCATTGTGTACATAGTCCAGCACGCTCT
>OMNW01002386.1:3047-17558 GCA_900303245.1 Selene dorsalis | reverse complement strand
TTACTTGCTTCCTGGTAACTATGAAGGGCAGCATCATGTAGCTTGGTGTCATAAAATGTGTCATTGACTGGTCATACACACACACACACACACGCACACACAGACACACACACACAGACACACAGACACACAGACACACAGACACACACACACACACACACACACACAAAGACAGTCTAAAGGCACATGCAAGAAAACAAGGCGCACACACATACATACACACAAACAGATGAACCCTATAGTGCAAATGCATGCACACACTAGAACATGTCTCTCTCTGACGTAGATTTTCAAAGACTGACTTATACACGCACAGAAAAAGTACAAAAAATAATATACACACTCACACACCCACTGCATCTGAGGGGGACTCTCATCCATGAGAGTAAAACTAACTCTGTTCATATAAACATACAAACAAGTGTGGACCACATCACAAAGAACACATCTAATCACCAGCTCTATGCCAAGTTTCTCATCCAATTTGTCTGAAAACCAAAACATCTTTACAGCAGACTGGAGAAAATGAACGCAGCAAATGCATTACACACAAACTGATGCAATTAACATTACATAAGAGGATCATCATACCCACAAAACAAGTGACACACATGCAAACAAAACAAAGATTTGTGTGTAACAATATGTCCAAGGGCCTGTCTCGGTCTTAACACACCACCACACTTCAGCGACTCACATGAGAACAACAGAGGAGTGCAAATCCGTCTAACGTACAAACAGCACGTGTCAATCTGAGAACACAACTCTGATAAACACATGCAGTGTTTTCTGTTCTGTGCAGGCAAAAAGGTGTCAAATAAAATCCACAAAATACAAGAGAGTGGAATAAAAAAAAAAGACCACTGCAAACAGGAACAATTAGTAAACATTTGTGGATATTTACCAGAACTTTTATCTGCACCTGATCCTTCAAGACAAAACACCAAACCATCAACATTAAAATGTCTAGATAGGATTTTTTAAAAAGCTTTTCTTAGCATTCAGCATGCTCCATTCTGCCTTAGCATAATGATGGCAGTGGTCCCCCCAGTGGTCAAAAGTAGTCATTAGACTCAGACAGTGACATCTGCTGAACAACTGAGGTAGCTGAGCACGGGTGTTTTCACTAACCTAAATAGCCTGTAGTGCGAAGCTGGTTATAAACTGGCTAATTTAACTAATTGTCAGAAACAGGAATAAAGGACTTAATATGGTATGAGAATTTAATGTCATCATATTAAATATAATTATATTATTGACCTGAAGTGATGGAAATAAAAGCACTGACATTGTCAAGAGTTTTTCCTCAACTGTGTTATATTATTTATCATGTGGTTATGTAATGTTATAAGCCCTCCCTCTATTTATAAAAAGTCTTTTGTTCCCTACAGTATCCTGTAGGAATGATAACTCAGTTTTTCCAGTGATCTGATTGGTCAGTAGTTTGCCTGTTGACAGGTTTTGATCTGATCCTCTCAAGTTAACCTGCCCCAGAGCAGCATAAGTTACCATGGCGATTAAGTACAGGACTGAAAACCCAGCCTTAAACCTGCAGTTACTTTGAGAATCTCAAATCCTGCTTCATGATACAGGCCTCAGATCTCATGTCTCTGTGGCTTTTTTTATAGGCAACACTTGTTTTGCTGATTCATCACCTTGTTCTACTTCACAAAGTTCAGTCATCCCAAGCAAAATTGCAACATGAGCAGATGTCTAATCAGCCTGGATAATAAAAAAACCACTGTGTTACTGCTCAATAAACAAGTGATTAAGGAATCTGTAGTGTTACTATTCAACACAGACACATAGTCTTTTATGGGATGTGTTTTGAAATGTACAAACTAATAAAATGCTGCTAAACTCAAGATAGAAATCTGACTGTAGCTTGACAGTTAAGTTTATTTTATAACTGAGTAGATCTGGCTGAACTGCATTATGATCAACAGCTATTTTGTGTTTCCTTCAGACATTTGTCATCGAACCCTGGTTACTGTAGACCAAATAAACCAGAGGTAGCTTGTAGCTGCTTAAGTTCTACTCAGTCTGGGTATTTCTTTTTTATTTCTTTCTTTGAGGATACTGCAATTAATGTACTGTACATATCTGATTTCATACAAATGAGTAATAAATCAGCTGCAGACATAAAATCATCTGTGGCATAGCTTCGGCTTCAAGTCGAAATGCAAGTCTGACCTAATATTTTACAATAGGGGAAAGGGATGATGTCATAGTGTTGGAATTAGGATTTCTCTGTAAAGTGTGAACGTCACTGAGGGTTCATTCTCACCCGTCGTGGTTCATCAACAGGGATGCCTGCAAGGTGCTGAGAGCGAGGACCTGATGACATCACATCAAACCGGTTCTGCTCTCTGATCTGTAGCAGGAGAAAACACATAGTGGTGTTATTAGGAGGTGGGAAACACCAACAGTGACTCTGAATGATTAATGATTTAAAACTATGTTTACACAATATTCACACTTTCAGATTCTCATCATTATGATGATCAAGCAACTCTACTGATTGAAAAGGAGGAGTCAGACTCACTTTGTTCCTCTTCTGCAGCACCTCACTGGGGTCTGTGTTGAGAGGGACAAACTGATTGGGGTCCTCGATCCGGATCGGGGTTCCCGTCTCCTCTGCCTTCATCCACTGTAAAAGGTGAAAACAGATGAGAACAAAACTGCCTTCTCACATGCATTTTAAGAACATATAAAAACTGCAAATGCAACTAAATTGTCATCGATCAAGGACATCATCTCTAAGTATTGCTGGATAGTAACATATCTATTCTTTAATCTACCTAATACACATATTTCTAATATAAACACTGGGTTACAAACAAAAGGAGTTTCATGTAAATAGGAGTCACTATTACCAGGGATGAAAAATCAGGGGGCCAACATGGTGTAAGTCTATCGCTACAGAGATCTTTAAAAGTTTGATTCACTGTCAGTCACCAAACTCAATGTCTCAGAGGTAAATAATATCAGCCAGTCCTCTGTTCAGCCAGTAGATGGCGATCTAGTACCAAGTTTATAATATTAGGAACTCATCAAACCCAGCTCTGCACACAGACTCAATATCAACTGGATGACATTTTAGGCCTTGAAGTAGCCTACATTTTCAGGTTTACTACATGAATGCAAATTTACATTAACGCACAAATAGACACCATGTTTTAACACTTTCAAAGGAACGTCAACCTGAGTTTCATGTCTAGAATGATTAATGTTCGGCACACACACACAGCTCACCGTGGTCGTCCGGCTGTTGTAGCGCTCCTCTCCGCCCTCCACGCTGACCTTGGTGTAGCTGTTAGGGGAGTTGAGCCAGCGCGTCTTCTCCCTCTGCTGTCGCTGCTGCAGGAACTTGAAGGGCAGCCGCGTGGCACCTTCCCCGTCCTCCTCGAACATAAAAGCTGTGACGGTGGCGGGGATCTCCACCTCGCTCTTGTGCCTTGGCTTCTCCCGGATGATGGGGTGCCTGTAGGCGTAACCTGTCCTGTAGCCCTACAGCACGAAACAAGATAACAGAAATTGTTTGTGTTTGTAGGAAACAAAACCACATGATCTCACATGAATCTAATTCATTCATTAGTACAGGTTGTATGTTTATGTAGCTCCCATTCTGTTACAACTTCAGTTCATTACAGCCAACATGATTTTTAAATCCTATTTCTGAACAGAAATGAGTCTGACTCAGTGGCCGTTAATTCCTGTGATGCTGGGTGAGCTGCCAGTCTCACGGTCAGTAAATGGAAAAGGAAAGACAGAAACAGTGCTGTGACCGCATGGTTTCTGGCAGCTCGGGGGACTGAAAGTCATTTCCTGCCTGACCCTCTCTCTCTTTAGCCCGCTCTCTCTCCAACCCCCTCCTCTTAATCCTCATCATTTCTTTTCTCTTCTCCTCGTCTCTGTTGTTGTCCTCTCACATGGTCTGACTTGTTTCTCACACATTTCTCCTCACACTCGATTTGACAGCGGAGTTCCGTTCTTTTTCTTTTTTCTCCTCTCTGTTTTCATATCAGCTCGGTCAAAGTTGACCTTTCCACTTGAATTCATCACCCTTTTTTTTTTTTTTTTTATCTGGAAGCAGTCATCTAAACTGGCCTATGCTATTCCTGTAAAATCCTGCTTAACATTCACACATTTCTGCACATTCACAACAGGAAGCTTGCTGCATATCTGTGCTCCCTGTCAAAGGAGACACACTGTCATTCTCATCACTGGGTCTGGGTCTGGTACAGAAAGCCAGAGCTTATCTGATACAAATGCCATGTTTATGAGGTGTGAGAGAAGAGAGGAGGGGAGGCACAGAGACAAGCTGTTCAGAGTCTCGACCGGATGGGAAGTGATGATTCATGGAGAGGGGAGAGAGCAGAAGAAGTGAGAGGGAAGAGAGGGAAACAGGGAGAAAGATAAAAAGTGTAGGATGATAGAGGTGAGAGTGGGAGACAGAAACAGAGAGGCGAGGAGGACAGAGGATATCAGAAGCTCAGACAGAGAGACAAGAAGGAAAAACTTTTACATTGACCAAATGCTCTCTGTGGTGATGAGCAAACTAATGTTTAATCATGCCTTTCTCATCCTTCAGCACCTAATTACAAACTTTGTCTTTCAAAATTAATTTCTCCATCTGCAATTTGTTTAAATAACATCTGTCTGTTTAACACCAACTCTTTTTGTTTTGACTGAATTTTCTGCATGTGCGTTTTAGATTTCTGTAGGTGGCGCTGTTTTCTAACTCTGTTCGTCCACCAAGAACCATTTCTTAGTGGAAGAAGACAGAAATGTAAACCTGACCAGAGGGTTTTTATCAGTGGGGGAAAAATAAATGTCATACGGCTCTTCAGTTATGTGAAACCATGTCACTTGACTGTTCAGACCATAAGACACAATGTGCAAAGTGAGCGCCCTTATCTTTATATGATTTATTTGTACAATGATAAAAACACAGCTGTGTGTTTATGTAATGTTTGTAAAGCACTGTGATATATGGTGTATATGTTGTGTACATTTCTGCATTCATGTGCGTGTGGCCTCACCAGGTTGTCCAGCATCCTCATCAGAGACTCAAACTCCAGCTCCCCGACCTTCCACTTGTACTGGCCAGCCATGTTGATAGCAGCCGCTGTTGCTACGGCGAACACTCGTGATTTGTATTTCTCCTGGTCTAGCACGATCAGGTTGTCTACGCCACCAGCACAGGAGATGGCATTCACCTAAATCCGCAGAGTAAAGACAGTGGCAAGCATGTGAGCCCCTGATGAAGACTGATGGGTTTACAACAAAAAATACATACAAAGGCCTTTTTAATCATCAGACATCCGTGGCATTAGACCATCCACCCAAGATGACAACATGCAGGAGGGAACTATTATCAAGGCACCGGAAAGATGTCATTTTGTAAAACCTAAATGAAATACCCCTCAATCTAAAGCTTCCACTGCACCATGGAATATATAGTACATGGCATACACAAACATGGTTGGGGATTTATTTATAGAAATTAAGCTGGGCTTTGCAGGATGGATTATTGTTTTCTTTTGCTTGACCGGGGAGGGTCAATCAGGAGATTTGGTATGCCTGTTACAGTGGGGACACGACAACATCTCTAAAACCCACCGTATTTACAAGTGAAACACAAAGACAAGAATCCAACAGTGAGACATCAGAGAAATCTGACAAATAACACCATGAATTTATATTTCCCAGCATCTCTCAGCTCTGCCACTGTACAACACATGTAAATACATGTATCATGTTTAAAAGTCTGTCAGCTATCTCTGCTGGTATAAACACAGAGTCATTCCCCTCATCTGCAGTGACGCGTCAAATTTAATATTTAACTATATTTAGCCATTACTTTTAGATAACTATTCTAGGTGGATGTCTCAGTTACAGCATGTTGTGTTCACGTGCTGCAACTGTTGTTTCTGTGTTCAAATCAATTGAGCTCTTCACATCTCCCCTGACAACTGCACAGGCCCTTCCAAGACTAAAGATGACAGACTGTGTCATTGTCTCATTGGTTAAGATTTTCAAATATTACACATTGAATATGAATGTGGAATATTAATATTAGCTCATGATAACTGCTGTATAAACAGCCCCCCCCCCCCGATCTAGACCTGCTGAAAACCTCTCAAATATTTTTCCCCTTTAAGCTTTTTAACTGACACTTTGTAAAACAAAGGAAGAACAACATGCTTCGCTCAATGCTGTTTTGGACCGATGTCAACAGCAAAACATCAACCTTTTATTCCTTTCATCAACCTCCTAATAGCCTGTTTGTAAAACTGTGTTTATCTAACATTGTCCACATGGCAAGAGATTATGACTTATGGAGCATTGTTGAAAAAATCAGAGTGGGGAAATGTGACAGCGTCTGCAGAGAGATTAGATTTGGAGCACAAGCTGCCGCCAGGCAGGTCTGATTCATGTGAATGAGTGGTGCTGGAATGTGCTGGATGCCCAAAACAGCAGTAGTTGGGTGTGTATGTGTGGGTGTGAGTGTGTGTGTGTACCTGGATTTCACAGGCATACTGGGCACTGTAGATGTAGTGAAAGGCCTCTTCAATGGTCTCTCCAAGAGCAACCACGCCATGATTCCTCAGCACCAAAACCTACAACACACACACATACATCATTAAATACTGATAAGAAACTAAGAGGCCTATTTGTTGAACTTGTCTGTAATATAACTGGACACTTTTGTGGCAAGCCTTTTATTTAATAAGTAACCATCAAAACTTTTCTGATTCCTTGTATCAACAAGGGTTGAGCCACTTGATTGCAGCAGCAGAACCTGGCCACGGGATGGCTGGTGGAAATTCCCTTAAATTCCCTGAATTTTTGCCAGTTTAAATTATGTTGATCACTGATGATTTCAGAAGGAGCCAAGTGCAAGACGCTCACGAGGCCAAGCACATGCAGGGGTAAAAATAAGGAGGTGTGTAAGGTAACCCAAACACATTTCAACAGGATGTGCTGGTTTGACTGTCTTGCTACTGTTTCCTGTTCAAAATACACCACACCCTGATAATTAGATCATTTTTCTTTCGGGGCTGCAAGGACAAGATGTGGGCACACCCTTATCTTCATTAATTTTACTGCCTGTTATTGACTTCATTGTTCTATAAGGCAAGGCAAGGCGAGGCAATTTTATTTGTATAGCCCATTATTACAAACAAAACAAAAGTTTGTTTCAAAGGGCTTTACACAGGATCATGACAACATCCTCTGCCCTTACACCCTCACGCCAACTGAGGAAAAACTCCCAAGAAAACCCTTTAGACATGGAAAAAATTGGAGAAACCTCAAGGTGAGCAACAGAGGAGGGATCCCTCACCCAGGACGGGCAGACGTGCGATAGATGTTGTGAACAGACAAGAAAACAGTTCACAACACGGAATATGGAAAACACGGAAATGGAATCAGTCAGTTAACAAGAGCTGATGAAGGCAGCTACTGGTGGGCAGGAAAGGCAGGGAGAGAAACCCGGCTTAATGGGACTACTGGATGGAAGACTGGGACACATGTAAGTGTGCTGAAAGGTTCACTTCCTTTCATATTTCACTTCTTCCTGTGCTCAGAGCTTTTTGGATCAAAAAGGATATTGTTGATACTTCAACTAACAACCCATCTCCTATTAAAGAACTGCACCCACCCAAGAAATAGCCAAGTAAGGTGCAGATTGTTGCTGTTTCCTCCGGTTTACAGTATGCACAGATAAAGCTGTAGCTTCATATTGAATATCCAGCCATGACAATCGTATCAAACATTGTATCTAGTGCTTGACAAGAAAAGTGAATAAACAAAATGTTGAACTGTTCCTTTCAGAATGATGAGCAGGAACACCTTGCTCAGCACTTTCTTACCTTTGCTGTTGGTCCCAGGGCTTTCTGCAGCTCTCTGCGCTCCTCCTGGTCATCCAGGCTGCCCTGGTAGTTGTAGTAGGCAATATCCCCCAGGATCAGCGCCTCCTGGGAAATGGGCAGGATGCCACACTTCATAGATGACACCTAGAACCATCAGAGAAGGGATAGGAAAGCAGCAAAGACATGAGAGATAAGAAGTGTATTCCAGCTGTTTAATTCATCTGAATGACTCCAGATGAATGTTGATCCTCTGACATTTCTCTTGGCTGTTTCTTTGAAGCTGCACTTCTCTGATGATGCAGAGACAAGCCTCTTTGCTGGTATAAGGAATGTAATTGAAACGCTCCCCATAATGGTGTCTATTCATGGATGAGTATTCCCTTTCAGTAGTGATGTCAAAGTGTATTTCAGTGATACAGTGGCACCAATCAAATTTCAACAACTCCCTGAAAGAGCTCATCTCGAAATGCAATATCGAGATATCAGATTCCCTGTAAAAAGGAGACTCGGATTCATCAGGGTCGAGACACTTCACAGTCATTTGCTAGAAGAGCAGCTCTGAAACCTGCTGCATGTGTGAAGTGAACTTACAGCAGCCGTGGCAGGAGTGTGCACATGTATGATGCAGCGTATATCTGGACGCATGGAGTAGATGGCAGCGTGGGGGCTGAAACCTGCAGGGTCGATCCTCAGGTTGGTGGAGCCCTGCTCGATCACGTCCCCGATGATGTTGACCTTCACCTGTGGAAACGAAGAGAGGAGACAGAGTCAGTGGATGCTTCGAGGATTTCTGATTTGGATCTGGGGCTGTTTTTTTTTTAACGGTGCAAAGGCACTCAAAAAAAAAGCTGTACAAGCTTGTTGAAAGTTTGACAGCAGCATCATTCAGAAGGCTCTCCTGAGATTGGAGCAATATAAAGAAGCTGAAGGAGCAAACAGGGAGACGGACTGTAAAACTAACCGTGCCTAGATCAGTGTAATTAAATACACCCAGGCATTAAAGCCCATCCAGAGACTGACACATAACCAGATCAACACCCTTAAAGACACAAACAGATAATAACCCTCCAACATTACCTAGGAAGACATAATTATTACTCAAAACCAATGCACGTGATGACAGAAATCACATTATCAACAATTCCTTCTCTCTGTCCACCCCTCTGCGGTAAATGAATTGGAACATTACCAGGAAACATAATGTAGTCATAGAGTGGACATGATGTTCTTTAGGATGCCAAAATCATTACCAGCCAGTAAGGAGTTATTAGATTACATGACAGAAGAGAGGAGCCACAGAGGGAAACATAGGTAGAGAGCTAGAGGGAGGAGAGTTGGATGACTGGAGAGAGAGAGAGAAGAAAGAGACAGCTAACTGGACAGAGAGACCGAGGCATAAAACCCGAGGGAAGAGCAACAACAAAACCGAGCGCAGATGTCAGGCGGCCCAGTAAAAATCTAATAACAAACAGAAATCCTAGCTTTGCCTCGGACCTTGTACAAAATTGCCATCACTGTAACCACATGTTGTTCTGTGATACAAACCAGAACCTACAAGCTCACATTTCTCCTTCACTATACTGGGTCCAAGTGTGTACTGTCACAACAGGAAAGGGCATCCATCATGTCGTCTGAGGCTGATAAAATGCACCCGGGTCAGCGGTGCCTGTACTGTACTGCTGCGTTTTTGCTGCACTTTTCTCCTCGAGACAAACTGAACAACTGTTCCAGGAGTAAATTTTAAAGCAGATTATAAATAACTGGTGCAGCAAAAACTCATTTGGGTTAAATATAAAAACTTTAATTCAAGGAGCATGTTAAAATATACAATGTCTTTCCTCTCAATAGCTCTGAATCTAATCAGTGTCAGCCAAAAAAGTCCTTTCCTGCAGGGAAGCTTCATACCTGAACATATCACAAAGCTGATAATACATATTATAGATTTTTATATTTACATACTTATTTTTTGTTAATTGTCATTTTATACAGAAATATACTCATATGTTCTCCCTGTGCCTGTGTGCATTCTCTCTGGTTCTCCGGCCCTTAGGTCTGAATGTGAGTGTGTGCATTGTTGGTGGTGCACCCCACCTTAACCCGATGTCAGCTGGGATAACTGGCTCTAACCTCCCATGGAGCTCCAAATTAGCACTGAACACAACATGTAACTTCTGAGTCATAGCAAAATTTCTTTCCATACAGTTTTGAAAACATTGCTTAAAAGGGTGGAGCTCACAGCTTGTTGATGATCTCTGGGTCAACTCAGGCTGAAAATCCTCAGACATGTCTCGGCCTTTTAACAGATGAATGACTTGTCTATTGATTGTTCACTCAGCAGAGGAAAGTGAAAGGCACCAGCCGAGCGTTACTAACTACCGCCATCTTTGTCACGGCCAGCTGTCAAATGATCAAACATCGATTGGGTTACATCACATGTCCAGTAC
Source organism: Selene dorsalis (assembly GCA_900303245.1). NCBI lineage: Eukaryota > Metazoa > Chordata > Actinopteri > Carangiformes > Carangidae > Selene > Selene dorsalis. Next base: position 7,234 of record OMNW01002386.1, on the reverse strand, counting down.
AGTGTCAGTTCACCCTTTCGCGTCCTTCAACAGCCCGCTCCCTCCCTCTGCAGCAGCCTGTCTGTCAAACCGACCTACAGCTGAGGGGCCCGTCTGAAGAACATAGCACTTCTAATTATAAAAAGATGCCAAAGGACATGTCAGGAAGAATCCAAAATGTGGCTCAGATGTCAAGTAAGTGATTTTTTTTTAAAAAGCCCACCGTAAATTCGGGAGGTGAGTGGGGCCTGAGGGAGGTATGTTGGCAGCTGAAACTTGGAACATGAAATCCCTGAATTCCTTCAGGGATAATTCACATTGAACAGCTTGACTTCTGAACTTCTGACACACAGTCACTCTCTATCACTACTCAGATTATTCAGAGCCATAAACTCTCTGAAAGTCTACAGAGACATCAAATTAAATTAAAACTAAACATACCACAAGCACAGAGATGGATTGAACTGTGAATTTTTCCGTGAACTCAAATGACCCCACCTTCACCTCAGAGCTCCAATGCAGACACGGAGAGGGAGAGGCAGATGGAAACTGACCAAAGCTAACTGCACTACAGGCCTCCTCTGATGCTCAAGCCTCCACCCAGCTGACCCCAGCACAACCTCTAACATTCTTTATTCTGGAAGACTCTTAATCAATCTGTTTGCATCTCTAAACGCTGGCCCTCAGCCACGTACAGTAACTACAGAGAGTGCTCGATCACAACAGGATGAGAGAAGACGAGGAAGAGAGAAGCAGGGAAAGACAGCGCTGGCAGACTGGCATTAAAACACAGTCAGAGAAAAGTAAGAGATCTACATAAACTACATTCTCCCAGCAATTGCAGCATTGTGGTCATCAAGACATGGTCTAGATGCAAAAATATAAATGTTCAATTTTAGATAATGTTGTTTTACATAATGCTGGCCCTGCATCTTTTTGAAATCTATTGCATAATTTGTACTTTAAGTTTCCGTAAGCAAAAGCTTCACTTTGAACTATTACCCTGGGGCAATGTTTGACTAAAGGCTAGTGTAAGAGCGTTTTAGTTGACACAGCTGAACATAGTTTGTAGTATTTAGACCCTCCCCAACAACACAAGGTGCTTCAATAAGATACCTAAAAGATTTCAGAATTCGGTGTAAACAGCATTTTATACTTCTATACTATATATAGATTTTAGTTAGAGTGAACCATGTTACAGTAAGGAAATGCTTTAGTTTTAGGTTTAGCTAATGGCTAAGACTGCTATAGCAGAGGAACTGCTTGTGTTTTTGAGGTTTTTTTTTTTCTTTAATTTTTTAAAGTATTTTTTTTATTCTTTAATTGGCAGGACAGCTGTAGAGAGGGGGAATGACATGCAGCAAAATGCCACCAGTGGAATAGAAACGGGGCCACTGCAACAAGGACTATAGCCTCTGCATGTGGGACACCAGTTCTACCCACTGAGCTAAACAGGCCTGGGACTGCTTGTGTTTGACATTAAAATAGTGAATAAAATCAGCTAACAACGGAAATTATGTTTTTTATGGCTGTAAACTTTAGAGAAGTTATTAAACAAATAAATAATTCACCTCAAAGCCAGAAGTACATCAATCTTTACGCACCAATAATTGTTTGGATTTATTGTTTTAGTTTTTTATGCTTTTAAGCCAGATATTAGCTCTCTGCTCTTTTTTTTCCTTTTAGGTGGGGGTTTTCTGTTTCTATTGTAACTTATGAAAGAACAAAGCTGTGTTTTCTATGATAAAAGTTAAGTTAGGAATACTTTTGCCTTTCTCATTTTGTTATCAGGCCCCTGTCAAACAGTGAAATCTGTCAGCAGTACTGCACCAGTATCAAACCAGCATCTGTAGCACAGGTGTGTTAGTGTGTGTGTGTGTGCGTTTACACAGGTGCAGAGGAAGGAAACCAAGGCAAACAGAACAGAATTGAGAAAAATACTATATAGAAAATAAGATTATTTGATTAGATAAATACATTAATAAAATGTGAAAAGACTTTCATGTAAACCTTTGTAATACCTGAGGTACCAGTAGATGAAAATAAAAATTCTTAAATATCAAATATCAATGAAAAGCATGAAGAATACTCAAATAATACACAGGAAAATGTTATGTTATCTTTAGTGCCATTTCATGTTTTTAATTTTTTCATCTCTGATTTCATGGATTATACCGCAGTTAGGGATATTCTGGTGTAAGTTTAACCCACGGTCTAACGCACCGTGATACCAAGTACAACCCCTCCTCCAGAGATCAAGTTTGCCGACCGCAAACTTCTCTAGTTGTAGCGACTTCAGCAAAGACTGCACTATAGCATAATACTGCTGTCTTTGTAGCCACAAGACAACTGCGATCAAAACATCCACTCATAGCCACAAATAATGCTCAGAACAGCACCATGTTTCATCAACAGTACAAATAGGGTCCCAGCACATAATACGAGGCATCAAACACTTGTGTTATTGGAAATTTACATGGCTGGTCAATCATACTAAGCGAGAAAAAAATATACAGAAACTGAATTGAAAGGAGTTAAAATATGAAGCAGACAAAACTGGACTGGCAACAAATAATTACACATTTACTGGCACGACATGCCCAGCACTGTGCACTCTTTGAACTGAAACTAGACAAACAACCTGAACCACCCACAATATTTGCTGACTCGTTTCAGGGAAGCAGAGAGCAGAGAGCAGATATGGTGTAGTCAGACTAATGTCAATACATGGTGTACATGGCAAATACCTTGTACAGAGAGACAAAGAGAAAGGGAGAGATGCTGTCTTTTGTGCCGATGCTTCATCTATTCTGTATTCAATTCAAGCAAGTAAATTGAAGGAAGTAAATGGCTGATTAAGCAAAGTGGACGAGCATTAGTGCTCTCCTTTCTGAAGGCCAAAACCCTAATACACCAAGTGCTGTTGTTGGCAAACAAGCACGGACAAGGACACTGACACAGACGGACATTAAAAGCCATTTCATTTGTTTCAACCTAACCAAGCCAAGCAAGAAAATCCATTTCTAAAAGGTCTGTGTACGTCTTTGTGTTTCAGTTCTCAGGCTGGACCAAGATGAAACGAAATAAAAATGTCAGTCTCACTTTTTTTTATCTCCCAATTCTGAATTTCCCTCTTTAGAAATTTAACTTAAATGAAATGATTATATTTTTCTTTCCAGTCAAGTGAAATTACTTGACTTTATCTGCAAATGTCTTTGTTGTCATGCTGAAATAAAATTACATTTCTAATGGTGAGTAGCTACACTGGCAGTGGTCCAGAGCAGTTCAGTTTTTCTTACCAGGTTGGATGCAGATGCCTCAGCGAATGACAGACCTCTGGGGATGATGAGGATGTGGTCTTGCTCTTTACTGACCCGGCCCTAAGAAAAGAAAAAGTCAAATCATGTCTTTTCTGTTATGGAGTTTCAGATTCAAGCAAAATAGCATCTGACATAGGTGAGGATCAGCTGTTTTTAAAGATGCATGACTTGGACTATGTCTTCTCTAAACACTCACCTGACCCTTTCTACTCAGAACAATAAACAAATATGGAAACTAACTGTAAATCTTAAATCAACCAACATATCCTCTAACTATGTTTTCATAAATCTCAGCTGTCAACACACTCCTAATCCTTTGACAACTTACTGTGATGTAAGAGTTGGCAAAGTGCGCCCAGCTGAACAGGTCTACCAGTCTGTAGAGGCTGGCCAGTTTACAGCGTGTGAGCTTCTCGCCTTTCACCATCGTAGTGGATTCCACTCCATACATGTCGTTGATGGGAGTGACCATCCCCAAACCTTGGAAGAAGGAGTAGAGTGAAAATGTAAGTTAAAACTGATAATACCTAAAAATGTAGTGTTTTCTGATGTTATTAGAATTATTTTATCTCCTTTGTATTTAAGTCAGCAACAACAACTCTACCACTAGTAATCTTTCGAAGTTGTAATATGTTACTCTGCCACATTAAATATCTATATAAGACTCGTCGTTATGTGTTTTTGAGGTTTGTAATTACATTATCCCAGGTGCTTGTTGACCATTCTGTTTTATGGCCTTTGTTGAGTGGACAGGGTAGGTAGGACCCCCTGGTGTGTGTGCTAGCAGGGGAATTACAGATTTTCTAAGGTGAAAATGGTTTATGGGTGTTTCTACTGGCTTTAATCCACCTACGTTTGTTATGGAGAGGAGGAAAATTAAGCTGCTAG